>JACEEZ010003142.1:0-48269 GCA_016584305.1 Chionoecetes opilio
CTTTAACAGAGGGTTTCCGCCTAGCTGATGCCCCCCTGGGCCCATCTCCCCTCCCCTGATGGCCAGGATTCTTCCACCCCCCAAATCCTCTTTTGATCCTCAGAGCACAGCATTGTTTGGAGGATGGCTTCACTGTGGGAATACCAAGCAGATATTTTCACGGGTTGGCATCCCCAATGTCCAACACCCCCTTTCCCTCTGTGACTAAGGGCAGTCCAGTTGAAAGAGAATGTGCCTAGGCCCTTCAATCCAGGAATGTTTGACTTCCACGTTGAACCAACATGGAAAATTTACACTCCAATGATAATTACACAATGCAGTGCAGATTCTTCAGGTTCTTCCCTTCAAGCCCATTTTTTGACACCAGAGCCTGAGCAGTCTATTAGCGGGTTGTGAGAAAACGGCTGTGGTTTACTGGTCCGGGGGAGATGCTGAGAAGTGCCATAGAGGTAAGGCGAAAAGAGCGCCTTACCCGTCTTCAGGCGCTTTTGTAAGGGGCCCGGCTAAGGCACCCGACTAAAGCCATGTACAGTCGAAAGTTCAGGCGCTTTTGCACTCCCTTACACCCTCCAAAGGCCTATGGCGTGGGCGTGGTCCGAGAATCCTACTAGCCAATCACGTTGCCTATCTGAGCGCTGCTTAGGCAGCTTCGACCAATCAAAAAGGCTTTGAACACGTCTCTGCTGAAGCAAGGAATGTTGTCCCTCCCTCCCTAACCAAGCACTATGGCAAGGATACACGCTCTCCCCCCGCCAAAAGCTGTTTCACACAAGTTTGACGTTCAACGCAGGTTTGACCACTTATATATTTTTGCATTGGGACGTGCCATACACCATGATAATCGTTAAGGTGTGCCGATTCCGGGACAGTGAGTGAAAATTTAATGCAAGCAACATTCCCCAGGAAAAAGGGAGAAGATGAATAAAAAAGGTGAAAAAAAAGTTTATACACGATTTCATTTTGCTCTCATTATCTTATTATAGGTACCTATAGTTTACTGCAATTTTTATACATTCATGATATGCATTAATGTCTCGTGAAGATGATGATATGTTCAGCTGTCCTAAATATCATCTGGTAGTATGATAATACCGTATAATAGTACCCAAAATTTTAGTGCGGGCGGAGCAACCTGCCGCCCGCCGCCCGCCGCCCGCCCCTAACCAAACAAAAACACAACATTTCTTATCACCAGCATATAACACCCTATAATGCCGCATTAGTCTTGCACGATCAATTCATACACACCTTGCAACACTATTAAAAACGTAAACACCAATTGTTACGTTGTAGGAACTGAAACAAGGCTGTATTTGCTTTATAACAAAGATGAATGTCTGTCAAAGGCCCACGCAGCTCACTAAGTCAGGGTTTTGACCATGCCTTAGTTTTCAGCGCTTTTAGCGGTGCCACTAAGGCAGCATCTCGACTGAGCATTGCGGTGGGGGGGGCGTTTCGCCTTACCACAGGCGCCCTAGGGGGATGGGCGCCCTAGCTCACTCTCAGCATCTGGCCCCGATCTCCAACAGAGCCAGCCCTGCAAGAAGCACTCCATCCCTGACTGCACAGACAATTTTATAGCCCTAGTGTTGATCAGTTGAAAAGATCTTGAATGACCTTGTCAGGCAGCTTGATCAGTGGAGGGCCAAAGGAGATACGGGTGAAGTTTGGATTGATCTCAAAAATCTGTAGCAGAATCAAAGAGCTTCCTATTGGCCCGGATAATTTTTGTCTGCAGAGTAGGGCCATCAAGGCCAACAATCAAATGGCGCAGGGGAAGTTCACCAGTGTGTAAGTTCCATACCAACCTGACCAGCTTTCCCTCCAGGTGCAGCTCCAGCTTCCGCATTATTCCCTTCATAAGTATTTTTTTGCTTCATAGGAAACTTGGCTAGCAATCGTATTTGGTAAGTACACAAAACTTACCACCTCGGCAAGGAGAGGTTGGTGTTACAAGACGTTTATGCTGTCTGCAACAGTGCAAAAAAGGTGATGCTTTGCTTACATGCGTCTTTCATTATTCCTTACTTCTATGCGTATTATTATCTATGGGAGCATATGCCAAAAAGTATGCTAGTTTTAATTAAGTTGAATGAGACCTATTTTTCTTTAAATATTTAGATGTCTTATATATTTTATGAAGAGTTAAAAAATACTGTATGACAGAAAATGTGAGCACCATGACAGAAAAATTGAAGAGGCATATGCTGGGGTAACTGCAATAACAAATTGATCATCAATTTAATAATAACCCAAATGCAAATTGAGTAGGTTAGGGGTTTTCAGAATTATACTTTTTCCTCAAAAATTTTGTTCTACAAAACCAAAAATACGTTATTTGAACACCCTCTCCATTTAAATTTAAAAAAAAATTTAGTATGACCCGCTCTACTCCATTGGCCTTGGGTCAGTCCATTTTTTCTCCCAGCCCCGCCCTATATATAATAATAAAATAATAATAATAAATAATAATAATAATAATATAATAATAGAGCGTCGGCTACCATATCGACAGGCGACAGTTATCGACACTTTTTCAGAAAAATTACTCTCTGCGAACTCCCTTTTTAAACTTTAGTGGCTTTTGGTCATTAGCTTACAACCCTTGTACTCAGCCGGAACGTTTCTAGACCTATCATGCAACTCTACTGCTAACCATGTTCCCAGTGGGAAAACAAAAAACGAAACCTTTACCAACCCCTCAAAACGTAAAAAAGTACCACATGACAGAAAAAAAGTATCAAAAAAGTATCCATTACTGATTTTTATAAGATATATTTTATAATGAAGAATTACTAAATATTATGAATCTTTGATAATCATAATTAAATTTTAAGACAACATCTTACGCCTGGCAGCGACAAAGAGTGTCTACAGTCTGCTGCAGCATGATTGTGTGCTTAAAGCCGGCCACACACACACCCGGGGGCGGGCCTGTCCGGCCGACGAAAAGGGGCGTGGCTAGAGGCGGCCGGTGTGTGTGTGGCCGGCTTAAAGGGTGGTTCACACTGAGGTTTTTTTCGGCATTTTATCGACGAGAAGGGGGTCTCGGTCTGGGGCTGGTGTCATGATCGCATAGATTTAAAAAAAAAACACACACCGCTCACTCGGTCTTTTATCGACCGACTTGCCGAGAATTTCGCGCGCCAAATTCAAAAAAACGCAGAAGCCAGCACCAAACCCCCTCCCAAATCATAGTAGCTGTAACGCTAGATCGTCGGCGAGACAACAAGGAATCCCAACCTTAGGCTTTCTGAGCATAAAGGTGTTTCTGCACGTACTGGTCGACCATTTCTTTACCTTCGCAATCTGCAATCCGCTCACACTCACATGATTTAAGGCCTCTTTCCCTTTGCGACATTTTAAGAACCAGTTCACGGAACCCAAGAATTCAGGCGTTCCATTTGCGCACGAAAACCTGGGGTCCGAGGCAAAGCGCGTAGTGATGCAGCAAAACCCTTGAACTTTCTCTACTCACATTGAGAGGTGGGTAGCTTTGGGGAGAGTTTTCAGGTTTATAACAAACAATGGTCGCCTTGGGGCCCCATTTTTTCTTATCGTGAAGGGTTTTCCGCATGCACGAGTCGGAGAGGATGTCGACGGCATAAAAGAGGCATACATGGTGGGGGGAGGTCATGCTTTTCCCGGATCAAAAACTTGATATGATCCTTCACAAAAACGCTAGCTGAGTTATATCTCTCTATCTCCTCTCTCCTCGTTATCTCTCTCTTCGTTATCTCTCTCGTTATCTCTCTTCGTTATCCTCTCTCCGTTATCCTTTTCTTTATCTCGTATCTCTCTCGCTATTCTCTCTCTCGTTATCTTCGTTACTCTTCGTTATCTCTTCGTTATCTCTCCTATCTCTCTCTTTATCTCTTCGTTCTCTCTCTCTCTTTATCTCCTCTCTCTTATCTCATCTCTCTCTTATCTCTCTCTCTCTCTCGTTTTTCTCCCTCCTCTCTCCTCTCTCTCTCCTCTCTCTTTTTTCTCTCTCTTCTCTCTCCTCTCTTCTCTCTCTCCTCCTCTCTCTCTCTCTCTCTCTCTCGTTATCTTCTCTCTCGTTATCTCTCTCTCTCTCTTTTCTCTTCCTCTCTCTCTCTCTCTCTCCCTCTCTTCTCTTCTCTCTCCCCCCGTTATTCTCTCTCTCTGTTATCTCTCTCTCTCTCTCTCTCCTCTCTCTCTCTCTCTTCTTTTCTCTTCTCTCTCTCTCTCTCCTCTCTCTCTCTCTCTCTCTTCTCTCTCTCTCTCTTTTTCTCTCTCTCTCTCCTCTTTTTTTTAAAATTTCCCTCCCCACTGGTATTTTGTAAACAAAAAAGGGGGTTTTTGCTTCCATTTGTGACACGCAAACCCCAAACCCTGAACTGAAAGAATGGTTCATGAAATTTGGGGCACAAAGGGAAAGAGGCCTTAATTAGTCCCCCTTTTTCTATAAATGATTTAGACCTACCCAAGGCACACTACCCTAGTGACACAAATTTTAGAACCATAACATCAAGCATTTGCCCCGGGTTTAAAAACCAAGTCATTCATATAAATTTAAATATACTCAAATGATTATTATCACACTGTTTCGATTGTCCGCTCTCTTTCGACGCCACACACGAGCCGAAATGTTACCCGCAAACTATTGTTCATTCAGTCCTCTGCCAACCAGAAAAGATACCCCCCAAGGGTTTTCGGTAAGTTAAATTGTTTTTTATTTATTTTTTATTTTTTTTTTTAGAAAATATATGATTTTTTATTGTTTAAAAAAAAATTTTAGATTTTCCGCTTTTTAACAGCTGGGCCTCTTCCATTTGCGACATTTAAAGAACCTTCGGAACCAAGAATTCAGGCTCCTTTTTGCGCACAAAACCCTGGGCCCCGAGGCAAAGCGCGTAGGTGGAAAAAACCCGTGAATTTCCCTTATCACTAGAGAGGGGGTACTTGGGTAGAGTTTTCAGTTCCCCAAACAAACAATGGTCCCCTTTGGGCCCTTTTCTCTTATCGTGAAGGGTTTTTCCGATGCACGAGCGGAGAGATGTCACGGCTTTTAAAAGAGCTACATGGCGGGTGGGGGTCATGCGTTCCCGCGATTTAAACTTGAATGATCCCTTCACCATAGCATAGCTGAGTTAATTGGGTATCTCTCTCGTTACTCTCTCTCTCGTTATTCTCGTTATTCTTTACTCTCGCTACTCTCTTTTGTTATCTCTCGTTATCTTCTCTCGTTATCTCTCTTATCTTGTTATTCTCTTCTCCTCGTTATTTTCCGTTATCTCTCTCCCCGTTATCTCTCTCTCGTTATCTCTCTCGTTATCTCTCTCGTTACCTCTCTCTCGTTTATCTCTTCTCTCCTCTCGTTACTCTCCCCCTTCTTTATCTCTCTCTCTCTTTATTCTCTCTCTGTTACTCTCTCTCTTTCTCTCTCTTCTCTCTCTTAAATCTTTTTAAATTTGCCAAGGTGATTTTTTAAAGGGCCGTGGTGACCCCGTTAGGCCCCCAAATGGTCTTGGGGCACAATTGAAGAACCGTACACCTTTGGGGGGAAAATTTGGGGTGTATGAGGGTTTGTGCCCTTTAGAGGAGGCGCATGTACCGACTAGCAACCTCCCTCTTTGGTTTTTTTTTTTCTTCCATCCCCTCTTTTGGAGCCAGACCCCCCGGGTTTTTCCAGAAAGTTATGATGTACCTCTTCGTCTGCGCTGCAGAGATAGGGGCCAGTCTGTGCACCCCCCAGTATTTGAGGTGCTGGAGACCAATATCTTTTTGGGTATAGGTCCTTTGTGGGGTTTCCCAGCAGGGGATGCCCCTTTTTTTTTAGGGTGACTACAGTTGGCACAGTATCACCCTTTGGTCTACTAAGGATTTCCCATAGCGTCAGCAGCAGGATTCCTCCTTGTACGGATTTTCTCGGGGACCCATCCTGTTGCTTTTCGCCTGTCTGGGTGTGGTGGTGTAGTGAGGAGAAAGTTCCATCGCTGCCATATACACTCCAGGTCTTTTGTGAAGTCTTTTTTTTGTAGGGTTTTTTTTGGTTGATACATATTTTGAGTGGTGGTCTTTAAAAGGTATTTCGCCATATCTCAAAACTTAAAATTTTTTCTCCGTTAAATCCATTTGTACTTTTCGGCCCACCTATATTGTATTGAGGCCCCACTGCAGTAGATCGGTGTCGGGGATGTTTTTTTTTTACCCGTATACGGGTGTCGTCAGCAAAAAAGTAGCAGTGGAATATCTAGTCTGTGTCAATGTCTGATTCATGATCGAAAAAAATAAGGGGCCCAAAGACAGACCCTTGGGGGAAAACACCACTTATGACTTGACACTGTGAGACTGTTACCATTTAGGGTGACAATTTGGTCCCTTTTTGGTGAGAAAACTGGGGACCCATCCCCTCTCTGAAGTTATGCCAAGGTTCGAGTTTGGGGGGGGGAGAATGCCATGATCACCTTTTCAAAAAACCTTGGGGAAAGTCTAGTGACTACATCACATTTCCCATCCGGTTTCTTTAATTAGCTTCATAGTTTTGTAGAAACTTGAAGGCAAGACCTGCCTCTTTTTGAAGCCATGTTGTCCATCATTTAAGGCCCCTCTTTCTTCCAGGGGTTTTTCCCTTGGCCCCCAGTATCCTTTCAAAGATTTTGATACGTGTGGTGAGGGGCCCCCTTGTTGTATCTGCTTGCCCGCCTTTCTTCCTCCTTTTGTATGGGTGTTTTTTGCCCCCTTGAGTTCATGGGGGGGCGGAGCCCGTGAGGGGGGATGTATCCCCAGCATCTTCAGGGGTGTGGCCAGTTGTTCCCCACAATTTTCAGAAACACAGTATGGTAACCATTGGTCCTGCTGCTGCTTGCGGGTCGAGTTTCTTATGGCTGGATTATGTCTTTCCCGGTTACAAAAATTTTGTGAGCAGAATGTCCAAAATTTCCTTTCGCTAAAAAAAGTACAAGGGCTGTTACCCCTTTCTGAGTATAGGTTTACTAAACCCTTGATACAATCGTAGCATTTCTGATTCCTGTGGGCCATCTTCAAGTTCCCCGTTTCTTTATTAGAGGGCCAAAAATTTGTGCTGGTCAATCTCTTCTTGGGTAAGAGTAGAAAAAGTTTGGGGGTTGACTATATATTTTTCCCGGACGTTTTCTTCTTGTTCTCTTGCCCTACGTGGATTGAGCAAATGCATCTTCCAGTAAGGTAGCGACGTTTATTGCCTTTTTCTGCCACAGATGGTTACTTTTTTTAATTTTTTTGTAAATTTGGGCCCCCCCTATCATCAGTATTGTCTGTCCCGGGTATTTTTGTTTTCTTCTGCGACCCCTGAGGGGAATGTGTTCCCTTTAAAAATTTTCAGGCATTTGCTGGAGAGACTTCGTACTTCGTGGGCTTCCATTCCACAAAGATGTTTTTCCCCTTTTTTGGATCTAGTTTTTTTGGACTTTTTCCCCTCAATGTTTTTTCCATAAAAATTTAAAGCATGGAAAGAGTCATCCCGCCTGACGTTGTTGTGTTTCTTGTGGGAATATTTCTGATGTTGGGCCCCTTTCATGGGTGAGGTTTGGGGTCTGAACACAGTCTTTGCAATGTCATAGGAGTGGAGGTAGTCGAGTGTTTTCTGGATGAGGTCCAATATTTTTCCCTCTTGTGGGGTCCCTTATTAGTTGGTGTAAAAAAAAATTTTCCATAAGTGAGGTTAATTTTCCGCTTGGCCCTTTTCTTTGTTACCACGCGATATTCAGGGGCCAGCTAATGTGACAAGTTAAAACCCCCCGTATTAAAAAAATGGGTTCTTTGGAGGATCTTCTAGAAGGTTGCGGGGTTGGTTGTGATTTCTTGAAAAGCGTTTAAAACTATATTAGGTGGCCTGTATATGATTGTTTTTACCAGGGTTTGGTCTTTGATAAATATTGCCCCCATTTTTGTTGTACCATTCGAGAAAAAAAAATAAAGTACCTCTACACTGGCTGCTACCTCTTTTTTTACGTAACTGCCACTCCCCCATGGCTTTTCCTTCTCTATCCGTTGATGAGTGTGTATTTTTTTATTTGACTTTGCACCAGGGGATCTTTTGTGAGGTGAGTTTTTGTGAAAGGGCCCTAAAGAGAAATTTTCTGTCTCTGCTAACTCTTTAATCATTGGGACCTTTTTCTGATTGCGATTGGATAAAAGGGCCCCGATATTTTCCCGTATAGAAACTGGTTTTGTAGAGACTGCAGCCCCCCCCTCTGCCTTGTTTCCAGTCTGTCTATTCGTTCTACTAGACGGTTTATTGTGGATGAGAGTGTTTCTCCATTCCAGTAGTTTCCCACCATGTGCTCTAAAAAAAATTACCGGTCCAAATTTTGTTGTACGCCAATGGTGGGGGTTTTTCTATTTTATGTGTGGTGGGGGCCCCTTGATGTTTCCATACCTAGGAGGGGTCCCTTTTGGCCCTTTTGGGGACTTGCCTGTGGTGTTCAGGGGGGGGGAGGGTTTCTATGTGTAGGGGGGGATCGTTTTTCCCTTTCTTCCCTCTGATTTCTTGCTGGGTTTTTGGGGTACGGTTTTGGGCTTTTAGTTCTTTTATGTGGGGTATTTGCATTCCCCAGTTTGCATTCCTTGTTTAGTGATGACCTACATACAAGAGGATGATAGTCACGCATTTCCACCCCAGAGTCAGCAAGGTTTTCATCCAGTCCATGCTTATGAATGTGCACAAAGGTTTTTGGGTGGGGGATTTTCACTTTTTCCCTTGTATCCCCTGTTTGCCTATTTTTAAGGGAAAACTCAATTTTTTTCCTTTTTTTTGCCCTGTTGTTGGTGAGTGTTGCCTTGGTGACTGTGGTCCAGCCCTGTCTCAGCTTGTCCTGGTGGTAAGGTTTAAAGTTTTTATATCCCCCTGCTTGCGGGGGTAGCGGGGGAAGGTGTTTCCTGAGTATATAACTATTTATTTAAAGATTCGCCCAGATATTTTTTTTTTGCAAAAGTATTTTAAAAGTTCTTTCAAAATACCACCTAACCCCAAAAAAAATTTTTTTCGCCTTATTCCGGAAAACACGATTTTTGTAAAACCTTTTTGTTTTTTTTGGGCCCCCCCACTTTTTTCAATTTCTGGGTACGCCATGAAAACTACCGTAAAGCATGTAGATTATGGGGAAATTTAAGGGGGGAACCGGTTCCAGAATCGGAACCGGGTTCCCAGTCAGCTGGCGGAACCGCGGAAACCGGTTCCAGCCCGGTTTTCCCCCCAGCCCTAAGCCGGCAACACACACACCGGCGCGGCCTGTCGGCCGACGAAAAGGGGCGTGGTAGAGGCGGCCGGTGTGTGTGGGGGGGTTTTCATCCGGGGGGCCTGTGCAGGGGCCGGTAAAAATCCCGGCCTTTTTGAAAATTTCCGCCCGGGCGCGGCCTGCCCCTGCGTGTGTGGGGGGTCCCTTTCGGCCGGCCACCCCTCGCTCGGCCAGATAATGCTAATTATACAGTTTAATTGTATTTTGAAAATATAGGTATTAATATGACGTATTATAATAGTTGACGTTTTTATTATAATTTTATATTGGTGTTGTTGCCAAACTTCCTATGAAGAATTTATCCCTGGTGCTTTGTTTTTTTAAATGTTTTAATTGAGTATGTTTTTTCCTTGATTTAAATTTAAATTGAAAATTTGAAATTTGTCTTATGATTTCACTTTTTGATTATAGTTAAAACCATTCTCGCTGCGGAGAGTATAAATGGAATAAAATTTAAGGGAAGGGGGTGGGGGTTTTAGGGGTTAAGGGGGAAAGGGTATGATTAAGGGGGGAAAAGGGAAGGGTTTTAAGGGAATGCTCCCACCGCTAGAAAGTATTCCAGGGGTTTACTTTTGGGCAGTTTTGAATAGATATATATATTAGATTTTTTTGGTATCTGTTTGATACGGGGAAATTTATACCGATAAGGCTACTTTTTGGAAGTGGGGGGAAATTACTGTCCTAACACGGGGAATAATACCGGGGGTTTTTTTATAAAAACCAAAAAACTGTATTGAAAAATCACCCTATTTTTTTCATGTGAAGTATTATGTCTCTTTTTTGGATCACAGACAAACAAAATTTCTAATCCAACATAAGAAAGTCTCCATCCCAACAAGGAAAGTTAATCTGATATAAGAAAACCCTTACCTTTGATCGGGAAAGCTTTTCCCATGGGAAAAGGTAAGTCTGGTGACAACACCTCCCTCACTGAATTTTATGAAAAATTACCCTTCATTTGGGAAACATACCGCTAATCATAATTAACATGGAAGATATAGGGGGGAATAAAGAGTAAAATGTTTGGGGGTTTTTTCACTAAAAACATGTTGGGCCCGTTTGCGTCAAGGCCTGCGGGGAGGGGAAGGACTCTTTTAAATAATCTTATAAGGAGGGGGGCAGGGCCCCTTTACTTAAAAAAAAACTAAACTCGGTCCCCATATTTGGAAAAAGATAAAAATAAAAAAAAGGAAAGGGGGGGGGGGGGGGAGAAAGGAGCAAAACGTCGTACGTTTTACCTGCGGGGAGGGGGGAGAGAGACTCCCGTCTTGAGGGTGAATAAGACCCGCGGGAAAAAGAGGGGGGAATGTTTGGATACCCTACTTGGGCCCCCCCCTGAGAGTTTATAATCCCGAAATACTAAAAAATAAGAAACCAGTGTACCCTAAGAAGGGCTGCCTAGAATACATCGTTATTTTGATATAGAAGAATTTAATATGTTTAATCCAAAAACCCGGGGAAAAGTGTTTTGAGGTTCGTGTCCAGCATCCAAAGGGTTTTTTGGAGTGGTGTGGATGGAGGCAAAACCATAAATTTGGTCGTTTTTTAATTTAGCAAAAAACCGACAACACACCCCTTTTAAAAACGGATCTCTCATTTATTGTGTCTATTTGAAGGACATTAAGAATTGGGGTTTTCCCTTTTATCTGATAGGGGTAGGGGAGGATGAAAAGTTTAAATCCTTAGTTACATGATCGCGAAAAAAGATCCCCGAATTGACTCGCACGCGGAATGTCGGGGGGGGGGGGGGAGTGGGGGAAAGGGAAAGAAATAGAAATGGAAGTAGGAAGAAAAAAGAAAACTTACACGGAAAACAAAAAAGTTGAATTACTTACGGGACAAACCCCCGGGAATTTTGTGATAATAATTCCATCCTATTTTTCTAAATAACGGGCATTAAAACCGTCTATTCCCGGGAAATTAAATTTTTAAATTCAAAAAAAATACCCAGATCTTTGTTTCCTTTTAAAAAGCGGGTAAAGAGGGGTGTGTATGGGCCCAATTTTTAGAGTAAATTTAAGGGAAATTTCTTCTTTCTTTGAAAACGGGGTCTGTTGTGTTTAGATTCACAAATATTCAATTTAAAAGGGAAGTTCCAATCCCGCCCTTGACCCGGGGTAGTGACGGGTTTGCAAATCCTGACTCAGTCCCTAATTCTGGGGATTGCCCCCAGGGGCGCACACCGGCTACCCTCAGGTTAGAAAAGAGAGCCCGAGTCCTAATGCCCCCAAACCCAAAGCGGGTGACTGTGAAGTGAGTAGCTACTACATCTCAAATTTAAAAATCCCCCCCACGAACGGGTGACCCGTAAAACCCCAGCCCTCCGACTTCTAAAAAATAAAAATCCCTAACCCAAAAATTGTTTCTCTAGTCTGACCTACACTCCCCTTGTTTCAGAATTTACATTTAACACTTTTCCTTTAAATTTCACCTGAATACCCCCACAAGTCGGGTTGATTTTAACTTAAATTTAAAATATTTTGAAGACTCACCGAACCAGCGAGCTGTTAATGAAATTCAAGAGGGGATGGTACCCCAAATAAACCCTCTTCCCGGGGATTATTAAAACATAGACCTCTTTTGTTTTAAATTCCTGGTCATTTTTTTTTTAACCTTTCGTTTTTTTCCCCAAAGAGTAAAACCGGGTGACGCTAAAAACTCCCAAAACAGAGTGGGATTAACCTTTCAGGCCCAAAAAAATAAATGATCAATTTTATTTCAAAAAAATTTCCTTGTTTTTCAAACTTTTAACTAATGCTTAACTAACACGCAGAACACCTCGTTTAGTCTTCAAAGGGGTTTCCGTAGGTGGGTTTTTAAAGCTTGAAGGGCGGAAGCAGATGTCGTCGAGCTCCTTGCTATGGGACGCAGAAAGTCGCGGGGCGCCCTTTGGGTTCAGACGGTGGATGGATAAATTGGCGCGTAGGCTCGGCTACCTTTTTTTAGGGGGGGGGGGGGGACCCGAGAAGGTAACCATTTTCTTGTTGGGAAATCCTCAGGATTTGGAAACTAAGAGTGGTCCCTGCCTGAGTCTGTGTCCCCTTTTTTGGAGGTGGCGCCACGAGTCGCCACGGGGGCGATGGTACATGTTCTTAGCGCGGGGGTTATTAGCGTAACTCATGCGACGCGTGGGTGGCTGAGAGAGATCCGGGACTTCCCTCCCGACCGGCTTCACGCCCTTTTTTCGAATGTTGGCGGTGTCGGGGGGTTGTGGGGGCGGTGAGCGGCTACAGGAACAGCGGCTACGGCGGCTGGCTGTGAAGGGCGGCGGAGCGGGGGAGCGTGGCGGCCAGGCGCGCGCATGGGGCCTGGCTGTGTGGCGGGGATGCGCGGCAGGCCGTGGGGGCGGTGAAAGGGGGCTAGGCGCCTGCATGCGGCGGCGAGCGTGGCGGGGGACGGCTGTGAGGCTGTATCGGCTCGTTCTTACAGCCACTGCCACATGGCATGGGTTTAGTGTGTAGGGTGTTTGGTTTATGGGGGAAAGAAAATTAATGAACCTACTATAATGATCGATTTCGTATGAAAATTTTCCCAAAATTTTACTATTTGCTATTTTCCCAGGTAGATTTGTTGCTGTTATTTGTAGGAAATAATACCCCCCCACTTTAGTACCCGTGTGTCGCCCCAATTCCATGAAGAATTTAACCCGGGTTTCCTTTTTATTTGAAATGATATTAATTGAGATGTTTTTCCTTTATTTAACTTGAATTGAGAATTGAAATTTTCTTATGATTTACTATTTTGATTATAGTGTGAACCCCTTCCGCTGGGAGAGTACGAAAAGGGAATGAAATTAAGGGAAGGGGGGTAGGGGTAGGGGGTTAAGGGGAAAAAGGGATGGTTTGGGGGAAAAGGGGAAAGGTTTAAGGGGAAATGCGCACCCGCTCAAGAAAAATTCCATGGGGTTTACTTTCGGGGGTGTTTTTAATGATATTATATTTGATTTTTCTTGGTAGTCGTGATTTATACGTGGAAATTTTAAACCATAAGGTACTCTTTTGGAAGTGTGGGGAATTTCGTCCCAACACAGAAAATACCTGGGGTTTTTTTTTTTAAAAAAACCAAGAACTATATTTGAAAAAATCACCTATTTTTCTGTGAAGTATTATGTTCTTTTTTGAGATCACGACAACTATAGTTTAACCAACATAAGAAAGTTCTCCATCCCAAAAATGGGAAAGCTAATCTGATTAAGAACCCTTTTTAAATTTAACAGGAAGCTTTTTCCCCCGTGATGAAAAGGGAAACTCTGGTGAAACACCTCCCCCTGAATTTTGTAAATTATCCTTCCTTGGTAAAATATCGTGAAAACTTTAATTTTACATGGGGAAAATATAAGGGGGGAAAATAAAGTAAGAAGTTGGTGTGTTTTACTAAAAAAATTGTCGGGCCGTTTCGTCAAAGGGCCCGGGGGGGTGGGAGGAGACCTGTTAATTTTATAAGGATGGGGCAGGGCCTCCTTTACGTATGAAAAAAATAAACATGGACCCATATTTTGGGAAAAATAATAACAATTTATAAAAGAAAAGGGGGGGGGGGGGGGGAAAGGAAGGAAACGTCGTACGTCTTACCTGTCGGGGGAGGGGAGAGAGATGCCGTCTTTAGGGGGAAAATAAGACCCGCGGGAAAAGGGGAAAAGTTTGGAACCCCGAAAATTGGCCCCTCTGAGAGCTTTAATCCCCAAAAAACTATTAAATAATGAACCCGTTTTGTACTAAAAAGGGCGCCCAGAACAGTCCGTTACTTTGATATAGAAAAATTTAATATGTTTACCCAAAAAACCGGGAAAGTGTTTGAGGGTTTGTGTCCAGCATCCGAAGGTCTTTTGGGGTTTTGTGGTAAAGGGGCGAACCTAAAATTGGGCGCTTTTAAATTTCAAAAAACTCACTAAAATCCTTTTTGAACGTATCTCTCCATTTGTGTCATTTTTAAGGGCATTTAAAAATCTAGGAGGGGCCTTGATCTAAGGAGGGTGAGGGGGTGAAAAGCTTTTAACCATTAGTTATCATGATCGCGAAATAAATATCCCAGAATGTTACTCGCAAAGCGGAATTTCGGGGGGGGGGGGGGTAGGGGGGGAGGAAGAAGATAGAAAAGGAAGATAGGAAAAAAAAGAAGATAAACTTCACGAGGAAAACAAAAAAATTGAATTACTTACGGGACATAACCCCCGGGATTGTGTGATAATAAAATTTCCCCTCCTATCTCTTCTGAATAAAAGGGCCATTCAGCTGCACATCAGCCATCACCAACAAATCATTTTTTGGGCGCGGATTCATGTTTCACCAGGTGGTCCAGTTTTACTGTTATTTCATGAGGCGGCCGGTTTTGGTGTGTGGGTCTCTTCCGGGGAACGATGCCCCGCCATTTTTTTTCGGGCCGACAGGCCGCGCCGGGGTTGTGGGGGCCGGCTTAAAAAAGGGTATCCCTAGGGGTTGGGAAAAGCACGGATCTAAGTCTCCCCCTCTGCCCCCCGCCTGGCCCCGGAATGCTTGGAGCGTTTGTTTTTTCGTGAAGAAAGTATAACACTCCCCCCCTGTAAATGTGTGTGCTTTCTCAAATACCTGTTTTAAAAAATGGGTTTAAAAGGGGCGCTCTTTTTTTTCGCCAGGCCTGACAGTTGCTAATAAAAAGGGCCCCGGACCACCGCCCCACGCCCAATCAGAAAAGTGTGCTGCCTTGGGAAGCCGGGGGCGTAAACTTTTTTAGGAAATCTGTATGTTATAAAAAAAAAATGCCTTTGGCATAATCATAAATATATCACAAGATATAAGAGATCATCCTTTTAATTTTTAGCTATCCAAAATAATTAGGATAATAACCCCCGGAAAAACATAACTGGTGACAAAAAAAATCCCCTTTTGGGATTGGTTCCTGCCCCCATGTAAATTTAAAAAATAGCAAAAAAGTATCTTTGTACTTACAATACGGAGATAGAATCCTTATCTAGTAAAATAAGATTTTGGGTTTTGCAACACAATAAAAATTCTCCCGGGCCTTACTGAGCTGTTTTGTGTTTGTTTCCCAGTCTACGGGGCCCTGAAAAACAGCCCTAATATTGGCTCGTCATTCCCCCAGTTTATTTAGGGTTGATAAAAAATAAACATATTTTTTATATAAAACCGTGTCACTTGATAACTCGTTTTATGCGAGAATAAACTTTATAAAAAAACTGTTTCGTGGGTAATCAATTCCTTCTTGCCACGCACGTCCGAGAAAGTCAATTTAAAATGTTTAGTCTTTAAACAACAATATTTCAGATAAAAATAACAAAAACTACAATGTTGGGTGAGCATGTCCTCTTGTCCCTCTCCGAAATGGCGTCGCCGTCTTGGGGCTCGGTGCACCGTGCGTACTCCCGCATTGCCCCATCAGCTGTTGCGTCCTCGAGTCCAGGGCAGACATTCAGAAAGAGTTAAGGGCCCACGGTGTTTTAGCTTAACTAATTTCCCCTCGATTTCTACAACCCGGAAGTCGCGGGGATTCGGGGTACGAGATTGGCAGTGGCGCTACGGTGTCACTATGGGTGTCTTTTTCCGCTTGATAATCTCTCTATTCGTAACTGGTCTTCCTGCCATTTGGGGGAAGCAACCACCCCGGGGCGGGTCACAAACCCGGCTAACACCGTACCCATCACGGCTGGATGACAAGGGTTTGGGGGTTTTTTATTAAGGAAAAGGGAGCCATTAACCTCCAGTCTGATGCGGGGCGGTTAGTGGAGCTACCCGCCGGGGTGGTGAATTGACTCAAGCGAGTGGTCTGCGTGTGAGGTGCCGCCGTTACCACTCGGCCCATCCCCTCAAACAACCTCATAATAAACTCACCACAGGGTAGGAGATTGTTTATGGCCTAATTTCATTTGTATACTTGCCCGGTCAGTTCTTGAGTCAGAAAACATCATATATACTCAATTTATGAGTATTTTTAGTATATTGCGTGTTCTACGCACCCCTACGTGGTCGCTATGTTTTGACAGCTTAACGTCTTTAAGTACGTCATCAATCTGCCCGCAAAATGCCAACATTTGCCCAAAACAGCTGTTGGAAGTCGCTAGGTCGTGAAGACCGGAAGTTACCCTCTCTGAATGTAGCCCAGGGTTTCAGGGAGATCACATAAATCAAAAACAATAATTCGAGGTAAAAAAAAATATGAATCTATAGCGGGCCTTTTATTTCGATTTATTTCATATTACCCTGGACGCATCGATAATACGATTTTTTTTTTTTTTTTTTTACTAAAATGATAAAAAGTATCAATTTTTTCCTCAATGTCAATTTCGTACATTTTAGTCTAGCGTCGTAAAAACGTACCGGTACCGGCAAAAAGTATAAAAATGGTACTTTCGTACCGTCAAAGGGAACCCTGCTGCTACCCACTGTGTAGACGAGCTTGAAAAGTGTTATGCTCCTACTGCACAAATCACCGAATCGTGCTTCTTACAGGTACGTTAATGCACATAGCCATGGATTTGTTTGTTTTTTTTCAAGTCGGAGTGAAAAATATACTGTTTTTTTGTTGATAATCTACAAAAAAAAGTGTCATACGAATGCCATGGGGTGCAGTTTGTCTTTCTGTGATGACCTATATGTGTACTATCGGGAGTGTCGATAATTGTGTACATAAATATGGAAGTGCTATAGTTATCGACAGTATACAAAACATTGTTTTTCAAATGAATTTAAGATGTAGTTTGTGGATATAATTGTACGTCTCACTCATCACTCATCACCGTCGGTGCCGACGAACATTACCGGCGAGCAATGCGCCGTTGCCAGGGTTGTGTGCACACTTCACGGTTTTGAAGAAGAAAAAAATTAAAAAACTTGACCACATCTGTATACATGCACACATGTGGTATAATGTTTCATTATGATTACGGTACTTTGCCAGCTTAAAAAAAAAAAAAAAAAAAAAAAAACCTGACCACATCTGTATAGGTGCCTTGCACGTGACGTCACAGCCTTGTGTGGCCAGAGTACGTACCATATACAGAGTAAACCCACTTCGTATACGAACAGGAAAATCTGGCAACTCCGGTCAAATAGTGACGTCACTGGAACGCTCTCTCTCTCTCTCTCTCTCTCTCTCTCTCTCTCTCTCTCTCTCTCTCTCTCTCTCCTCTCTCTCTCTCTCATCTCTCTCTCTCTCTCTCCTCTCTCTCTCTCTCTCTCTCTCTCTCTCTCTCTCTCTCTCTCTCTCTCTCTCTCGAAGCAGCCTTGAGGAGAGAGCGTTCCAGTGACGTCACTATTTGACCGGAGTTGCCAGATTTTCCTGTTCGTATACGAAGTGGGTTTACTCTGTATATGGTACTCTGGTTGTGGCTGCGACAGGCGCGGGAGATGCGAGATGGAGGAGTCGGACCAACAAACTCCACTTGCCGCCCGTGTTTGCCAGATAAGATAAGATTTTCATCCTATCTAGACACTTTGCAAGTACCAACTACAAGGTTATTGACTATACAAAGCGCCGCCACGTCAGCACGAACTAGGCGGACTCGAACCGCTGACCGAAAGCACAGGGACGCTGCACATTGCGAACTCACGTCTCTACCAACCTTGCCACCCTGACGGGCGTCCGTGTTTGCCAGCTTATGGTAATTTTCCCCTACCAAATATATGTTTATCAGGATAAAAGATATACTGTTATCTTCGGAAATGTTTGTTCTATAAAATTATCAAATAAAAAACCGTAAAACACACTAAAGAAAGGCCATTATGAGACTCAAGAAATATGCATGAACTTAGTATTCAGTTAAACTCTTCGCCATTTAATATTTTGCGAGAAAACTTTTTACATGGAGAATATCAATAGAAGCGGAATTTCATTAGCTTTCCATTGCTATATTTCGTTTTCTGATAAATGAATTAGAACTATGCATAAATTAATAAATTAGCGTTAACTAAATAAATAACAACATGAAATCGGGTAATTTTTCCAGATTGATGAGGTTATTTATTTAGTTAACGCTAATTTATACATGGTTCAAATTTTATTTATCAGAAAACTAAATATATAAATGGAAAGCTAATGAAATTCCGCTTCTATTGATATCGCCATGTAAAAAGTTTTCTCGCAAAATATTAATGGCGAAGAGTTTAACTGAATATTAATTATGTTCATGACAAATTGAATAACAATTAAGTTCAGGGCATATTTCTTGAGTCTCAACGGCATTTCTTTAGTGTTTTTTACGGTTTTTTTTTTTGATAATATTATAGAACAAACTTTCCAAAGATAACAGTATCTTTTATACTGATAAACATATTTTTTGGTAGGGGAAAATTACCATAGCTGGCAAACCCGGCGGCGGCAAGTGGAGTTTGTTCAAACTTTGTTGGTCCTCCAGCTCGCATCTCCCGCGCCTGTCGCAGCCACAACAAGGGGCTGTGACGTCACGTGCAAGGCACCACACGTATGTAGTAGCTACATGTGTATAATGTTTCATTATGGTTACAGTACAGGGAGGTTCCCGTTAACGAGCATTCGGAAATACGAGAATCCGATGATACGAAGGGGAAAATTAGGGTCTATTTTCAATATACGAGATCGAAAATCCAATGCTACACATTCAAACTGGGGTGAGTAAAATTTCAAGTTCAAATACTCGCCCTACCACTCCCAGTCTAGACAAAGGGGGAATTTGGGTTTACCCCATCAGTCACTCCTAGCAAGCCGTGACCTGAAAGGGTAATTAATAGGGCCCGGATAGTTATGCACTAAAAAACCATTTAAATATGCATGCAAATATGCACTAAAAATTGGACAAAAATGCACTAAAAACAGGACAATAGCATTTATATGCACTAAAAAAAGTCACTTATAAAACCAAGAATGCAGGTTATACGGAAACAAAAAAGTTAATAGAACTAATTAATGTTTTATTAAGCAATATACATAAAGTATTTAACATATATATGTTGAAAGTGCTTCAAAAAATAAATATGAACATGTATTTACATTATAGACTGACATATTTTCAGACATTACAGATTGTGGTTGCATTTGATGATGACATGGTGGCGTAAGTTCCAAAGTTAAAAATCCGCCTGTTGTCTGTCAGATAGCTTTATATTCTGAGAACACCCTTTCTACGTCACACGAGACGATTGGTGCATGTTTCATACATAGCATGTTTGACATAGTGAGTGCTGTACCGTTCATCAATAATAGCATCACCACACATTATCTGACTGACTTTTTTCAGCTTTTCAAACCCCTTTGTTTTTGTACAACACGTTGCTCTTTTTTAAACCATAGTAAGCATCAGACTGCAAACTTTCAGTTCATCAAGAACACCTTTAAACCCAAACGAAATTGCCGAGGACAACAGTAGTCCCCTTTTTTCAAGTCTAGTAATTGTTGATGAAAATGCACGCAAAATTCGTTGCAATGAAGAGCAAGTTTTCCCTTCATTCCTTCATTTAAAGTAGATCTTGCTTTCCTGAATGCTTGAGCCTCCTCAGGGTCGAATGTCGCAATAACAGCTTCAATGACGTCGAAGTTTTCCCATAGTACGTTGCAGCATCGCCTCACCTCACCCTCACCTCACCTAACCACACCTCACCTCCCTCACCTCCCAGTACCACTTGTGCTCAGATGAATATTTTACCAAAATATGCATTTATATGCAGTTATCTAGGAAATATGCACTTATCAAGAAATCACGCAAAATATGCATTTGCATATGAAATATGCAAATGCATAACTATCCGGGCCCTATAATAAGCATATGGCGCGGCCTGACATTTAGTGGTAATTAGCCAGGTGTGCGGCTCCAACCTTGGGACTGCAGTCAGTAACTGAAGGGTAATTAAGCATATGGCGGGCCTGATCCTTAGTGGTATAGCCAGGTTGCGACCCCAAACCCTTTGGGACCGCAATCAATGACCTAAAGGGTAATTAAGCATATGGCGCGGCCTGATCTTAGGGTAATTAGCCAGGTGTGCTGCCCCAATCTTAGGACCCTACACTACCCTTTTTTGTATCACCGGCGTCCCCTACAGTACAACGTCTTTTTTGCTTGTTATGCATGTTTTATGTTTAATTAATGTGCAGTTATGTTTTTGTGTGCTATTTTCTCTTTCAGAATGCTTTTTCTACAGAATAGGTAGTACAGTGTGGGTAAAATAGACGCTGTGTGTTTGTTGTGTTTGCTATAGTTTATTTTAGCTTGAAAAAAACTTTTTTTTTTTTTTTTTTTTTTTTTTTTTTAATTGATGGTCCTGGAACCAAACCTATATTTTACCATTAGTTTATGTGTTTCGTTATACGAGATTTCGCTTTATGAGTATGCCAGGTGGAACCTAACTGCTCGTATCTTCGGGACCTCCTGTACTTTGCCGGCTTACTTTATTCTGTAAATACTTGGACATAACAATTACCTTGCTGTCAGTTACGTTTTTGGTTCACTTTGTAGGATTTTGCTTGTAATCAAATAAAAAAAGGTTAGACTGTCGATATTGCCGTAGTAGCCTGTCGATTTCCCTTTCTTTGACTTGTCATACCACGTGACAGACACGTGACTGGTACCGTGGCCACCGAGAGAGAGGTGGGGTCTCTCTCGGTGGCCCCGCTAGTACACGATCATAAACCTGACCAAGCATATGGGGAGGCGGTAGCGGAGTGGTTAGCGTCTCCGACTGGCGTTCTCGGTGACCCCAGTTCGATTTCCCCCAAGAAAAACCAAACCTTTCTGCACCGTCCCAGTGGCCTAAGAAAACCCTAATGCCCTCTGCCCATTAAATCTACCTTCGATTGCGAGTGCATCGGAGGACACAGGGGGGCGGCATGAGCCTCTAATCACAGGCGTCACTTTTTAAATAATCCTGCCTGCGCCACCACGGTGAGGAGACTGAGGACCAACTATCATCACAGCCCTCAAAATGAACTCTAGAGCCTACCATCCGAGCCCCGGGTCACCACTGCCTACCGGCGCTATAGGCACAAATATTATAAAAAAAAAAAAAATTAAAAGTGAAAGTAATCCTCAATTTGTAAGTGTTCTTTAATAATAATAATAATTATATTATCACCCGGAGGCATACAGGCAAAAAAGCAACAACAACAAGACAAAGAGTTACTAGAGCAAAATATACATTATATCTGAACACTTATAGGTTTTAATTAGGGGCGGCAAGGGGAGGCAAGGTCAAGAAAGGAAGAACGGTCCTTTCTTGACCTTGGGTGGAGGCAGGGTCATAGAGATAATCTATGTATGACCCTGGGTGGAGGAAGAGGAAAGACTGAGAGAGCGCGTTCCTGAATCCTGAGAGGATTTCACCGTCAGGAAAGAGAGAGAAATAAAGTTCAATCATGACGCACCTTTTGTCTCTCTCTCTCTCTCTCTCTCTCTCTCTCTCTCTCTCTCTCTCTCTCTCTCTCTCTCTCTCTCTCTCTCCTCTCCTCTCTCTTTTCTTCTCTCTCTCCTCTTCTCTCTCCTCCCCCCCCCCCCCCCCCCCCCCCCGCCACCCTCCTTCCGTCCAAGTATCAGACTATAATCAGAGATGTACAGATGTGTGTGTTCCCCATCTGATTTATATTAAGGCATTTAAATAGATTAGGCGTTAACACGCCAGCCAGATTGGGGTGAGGATGTCCATCGATCAGCTCGGGTCGCTGCAGTGGCACTTACCAGTTCCCTGCCTTGCATTAAGCACGTAACAACAGATACCTTGGTGAGTTTGCTGCCATCCATTACACCATTTGAGCTTCCTATGCAATGTTACCTTACTCCATATACCCTATCAATGACAATATTCCGTAGGAGTTGGCGGGCTCCACAGGCCTTACAACTTTACGTTTTCTCTTTTATTTTATTTTATTTTATTTTATATGGAAACCAGTGACACTAGAAATGGTTTTAGAAAGCAGGGAACTAAAGGGAGTTGTAAGAGGAGAGAGAGGAAGGGCTTAGATATAGCTATTGTGAAAATTTACAAGATGAAGAAGATTAATAAATTTAACTTAATTAAAGATTTACTGCACAAACTGGAGGGGTATTTTAAACAAGATAGATTTACTGAGAGGAATATCTAGTGTAGAAGATTTTGATAAAATAGCATTAACAGAAACATGGTTAGATATTACAGGCAAAGTATATAATCCAGAAGTTGAGATAGATGGGTACAAGGTATTTCACAAGGACAGGTTAGGCAGGAGGGGTGGAGGAGTTGCACTTTATGCCAGGGATGCATTGCAGTGTTTTGTTAACAATGTTAAAAAAACATAATAGTGTAGAGTCTATATGGATGGAAGCTAGGGAAGGAACTGATAAAATGGTCTTGGATATAGTGTACAGGCCTCCAAATTTATGTAAAGAGGATTCAGTTCCTATATGGCAAGAAATAAGCAAGGCTTGTAGATATAATTGATTATGCGTGGTAGGAGATTTTAATTTTAGGAACATTGACGGGGATTTGATTGCTAACAAACGGGGATTTAGAGTACCTTTCCTGCCCTGTGTTGTATTTGTCTCAGTCCCTCTCAATGCTCAAGACGTTACCAAAAGAGGGAGCAGAAATGCCCGTTGGATAATGNCGTTGGCTGAAGGGTAACTTCTCCACAGTCGGGTATATTTCTGCATTCTGAGTCGTTTTAACCCCATTTCTAAATTTGAACCCAACATAACGAGATAAAACAGGATAAAACACGGGTCTTTTTTGGTCAAATAAACGGGTACATTTCCGCATGAACACCGAACTTCTCTTGGTGAACGAAACAATTTTTGTCTGGTGAGTGTTTATGTGTTTTGAATTAATCTGCTAACTGTTTCTGTCGCAAATAACTTTTTTTCTTTTTTTGTGTGATTTGCAACAAAATAGACATAAAAAAGAAAAAATTAACCTATACAAACCTAACCTTTACCTAACATAACCTATACCTAACCTACTAGCATAACCTAGCCTTTACCTAGGAAAAACTATAATAATATTTGCGACAGAAATGGTTAGCAGATTCATTCAAAATACATAAAAACTCACCAGAAAAAAATAGTTTTGTCCACCGAAGGAAGAACGGTGTTCATCTGGAAATTTTCCAATAAACGTCCCACACAGCCAGCAGAGGTATTAGCAGGTCATGCTAATAAGTAGGGGGGGGGGGGCATGCGGCCATGCCACCCCCCTTATTGCAAAGAATAACAATAATAAATAAATATGTTTATTATATATATATATATATATATATATAGATTATATATATATAATTAATATATAATATATAATATATATATATAATATATAATATATACCTATATATGATATAGATATATATATATATATATAGATATATAATATAAGTATATATATATATATATATATTATATTATATATATAGATATATATATATATATATATATATATATATATTATATAATATATATATATATATATAGTATAGATATATATATAATATATATAGATATATATAGATAGATATATATATATATATATAATATATATATATATATATATATATAATATATACTATATAATATGATATAATATATATATATATATATATATATATATATATATAATATATATATATATATAGATATATAATATATATATATATATATATATATATATATTATAATATTATAATATATATATGATATATTAGTATATTATATATATATATACATATATATAATATATATATAGATATATATATATATATATATATATATATATAATATATATATATAGATATATATATATATATATATATATATATATATATATATATATATATATATATAATATAGATATATATTATATGATATATATATATATTATAATATAAATATATATATATATATATATATATATATAATATATATATTATATATATATAATATATATATATATGTATATATAATTATATATATATATATATAACATTAGTATTATATATTATTATATATTATATATTAAATATTATATAATATTAATATAAATCTAATATATATATATATATATCTAATATATATATTTTATATATTCTAAATATATTAAATATATTAATTTTTATAATATGGGTAAATGTTTACACTAGGACCGAAATTCCTCCAAATTGGTGAGAGTGGTTTCTGATTCCCCCTTAAGGATTCTAAAAACAATCTCTTTATGAACTTCGTCGCAAATCACTACTTAAGGAGATACAAGGTTTTTTAATAGGAAAGGACGTGTGTATGAGATATGAACATTTCCTAACCTAACACCACCTTCAGATTCAACTGAATAATCTGACAACCATGATCTATTCCCACGCTTAATCCCCACTAAAGCCAAACGCATTAAAAAGTGTCCGCGGTAAGGGAAAAAACAGAGGGATGCGGCACAAGAGGAAAAAGACTGTGGGACTAAAACTGTCTCTCGCCCCCTAGAAAAAAACATGTCATTATTTAAAAATAATGTTTTGCGACGGAAGCTCATAGAGAATATTCCTGGGAATCAATAAGGTAAAAGAAACCACATTTCTAATGGCATGGAATTTCGGTCCCTATGTAAAAAATACCATAAAATTTATAATATATAAAAATAAATATAATATATATTATTATATATATATATATTTATTATATAATTTATTATAAAATATATAATATATATAATTATTTTATATATATATATAATTATATTATATATATATAAATATAATATATATAATAAAATATAATTATATATATATATATATTAGGGTGACAATAGGCATAGGGGGAATTTCTAAAATTGTTTTTAAATTCGAAGGGCCCTTTGGCCCCAATACTGCGTCCCTGTAAAAAGGTAAACTGATGGAACCCGGGGCACGGGACAATATTTAGAGGTGGGTCAACCCTTTTAAAGTTAACATTTACTAAAATTTATTATTGTTTTTCTCACTTTTTTTTTTATGAACCGATTTATGAAACTTTGCAGGTATAGGAGAATGAAATTCAAAACTAAAGATGTTCATAACTTTTTTCAAAAATGAGAATGAGTTTTTTGGGGTGGTCCAGTATTGGCAATGCAGTGGGAAGGGACAGGGGGTGGGGTGGGGGTGGGGGGAAGGGGGTTGTGTCCCAGGTCTGACTGGTACAGTTGCATCAGTGTGTGGAGATTGACGGTGGGTGGGTGCGTCGCTCTTGTTGTTTTTTTAGGGTTAGTCCCTTTGCTTTTCAAAATAAAGCATAAATTTAGGTTATAAAATTTTTAAAAACTTTATACAAGTGATCTGAGCCGTTGCTGAGGGGTTTTCTGGTTTTTTGCAAACAGTAACAACATAAGTTACATAAATGTTTTGTTTTTTTTGGCAATGGCGAGTACCGTTCAAAAATGAAGTTTGGCTCATGGTCAACACAAAACCCAAATCACGGGTGCACAATTTCCCTTCAACAAGAATGTTCTAGTGGTTTTTCCACGGTCACAAGGAGCATAAAAAAAACAGTGAATGATTGCGAGGAAGTTGCAGCATCGGTTTTTAGTTTCGGAATAAAGCAGGTTTCCACCATAACTGAGAAGAGTATTGGACAAAAGGGTAGGGATTTTTTTTTAATGGGAAGGGTTTAAGAAAAACTGCACTCGCACACAGACAAAAAAACGTAAGAAGAGGAACTTTTTGTGATGATTTAGAGGCCCTGTGATGTTGCCCCCCCAAAGGCAATGTAGCCCCTTTGACCATCAAAGAAGACCGGCTTTCCCGGGCACGCAACGAGAAAAAGGGGAGAAGAGGGGTTAATGAGGAGTAGACAAAAAGTTTGCTTTTTCCCATCAAGCGTCGGAAGAAAGCAAGGGGGAAGCAACTTACAAAAAAATCAAGCCAGTTTCTTTTGAATATGAGAGTTGGGTTTTTGTTGAACAGAAGCACAATCAAGCTCGTCACATCTAAAATTTCCCTAGCGATACACCAGTGGTTCTTTTCCAAGCGTAAACGTGCTACTCTCAAAGTTATCACCCCCTGAATTGTCAAGTACATGGCCCGCAGGGATAGTCACGTTTGCTCTCCGGACGCCAGTGCCGGCTGCAGTTAGGTCAGCCCCAAAGGAACTAGTTTTAAATTATGAGACAGTGCGGATTTCGCGAGCGACCCACCGTTCTGGGATTCCCAAAAGAAATTAAAAAAAAATTTTAACCCTGTGAAGTGTCATTTGGGCACTGGGTGGAAAAATTTAGCCTGATGAACAAGGAGGCGGGAAACCGAATCCCCCATTCTTGTCCCGGAATCAATACAAAAAGTGTTTTGGGGTTTCCCGAAACTTTTTTTTAGGGACTGGACAGGCCATTTCTACAGCAGTCAGGCAGCGTGGAAGAGGGGACATATCAGAGAATGTTTCACACTCAGTTTTGACACAACAGCTTCAAAACACGGGGACTTTCGGGGGATGTGCATTTTGGAGCAGAAACTCGGCCCCCGTCTTCTGATCTCGCGTGTCGTCACCACTCCCGAGCTTGTTGCCCAGAAAGCGTATGGGAAGCATGGGGGCCTTCCCCTTGGACCAGTATTCTCTCTTTCCCCGCTTCAAGCAAAGTGGAAGGACATCAGTCAAAGATGACTACAGCCCTTCCAGACTCCCTCCAAGTTTGTAGAGAAACGAGATGCCTCACTGTTGCTGGAAACATCATTTGGTCAAGCATCAGCCAGTGAGATTACCGGAGTTCTGGGGCAGCAATCAGGGGTTTTCCGATGGGGCTCTACCAAAATTAGTTCCGATGGCCCGGGCACTTCACCCAGCACGGTGGATGGCTAAGCTCATTTAGCATGAAGATCCTGTTTTTTTCTAATCCCGTTTCAACTAATGCTCGTGGAATTTGGCTTTAAACGATTAACATTCTTTGTGCTAGAGGGTAGCAGTGCATGGTTTACGGCCCCGTTCCTCCTCCCCTCTAAGATTGCGGCTCCCCCAAGACCTGTCAGATACCACGAGTCAAAATATCCCCAAAAACAGTTCACAGTTTCGGTCGACCTGTGGTACCCCAGGAAAGGTTTGGGGGTCTTTCACTCTTCGATCCAAAGTTTAATGCAACAATGAAGAGAAAAATAGTTCGGGCAACTTGAGGGAGGCGACCCAGGGGTTTACCAAAACTGCTGCTTCCGCCACATTTTTCCTTCCCCCAAAACAGCTCTCAGACTTTCCTTTAGAGGATCAAACTTTCTATTGGAAAATCTCAAAATGAAGACTTTTTTTTGTCAAGGAACCGACACTGGTTGATGATGAAGACTTCAAAAAAGGGGTCGCAGTTTGGGTGGTCCAGAGTCATCAAAAGCACTGAAAAGAAAGGGGGGTTTTCCTTTTAAGGCATCAACAGCAAGACACAAGTGAAGACCAGCGTCAAATCTGTGCAGGTTTTTGAAAAGCAGAGGCGGTCACAACCCGGGGGCATCAAAACAGGACCTTACAAGCAAAAAAGGAAAAAAAAAATGGGCGTCTCTGCCCGCCGCCCCCCAACTTCCCACCCATTTATGTAAGGTGTTTACTGCGTTTTATTTAAAAGGAATTTAAATTATATGTACAGTTACAGTGTACACATAAACTTTCTCAAATGTAAATTTTTTAAAAAAACGGCATATTTTGAAAATTGATTTATTGCCTATAAGGATAAAACTTTAATTGACTTGAGTACCTTAAATATTTTCCCAAAAAGACCCCGGGTTTGCCTGTGTTCTTTTTCATGGGTACGCAGATTGGACAAATGGCCATCTAAAAAAAAAAAACTTTCGTTTTTATTTTACCCTTTAATATATATATATATATATTATTATAATTAAAATATAATATATTTTTTTATATATATATATATATATATAATATATATAATTAATTTAATTTAATTAAAAATTTTATATTTATATTATATTAATATATTTAAAAATATAATAATATTATAATTCCCGCCCCGCTTTCGGATCGTTGGGTACGCCACTGTCCTCTCATCACCAGGTAATGAAAGGGAAAGCAAAGGAAGTATTGGAAGCAATGGAATACTTGGAAGAAATGGAATTTGGAAGCAATGGAAGTACGGAATGAATGGAAGGACTTAGAAGCAATGGGAAGGCTTTTGGAAGTTTTGGAATGGAAAACTTTGGGAAATTTGGTAATTCCGTATAGAGCAGTAGTAAAGTAGCAGCAGTAGTTAGGTGCAGGGGGGAGGTGGTCGGTTTAATTTTTCCAACATTTACGCGTATTGCCCCTTTTTATTTCTATTTTTTTCGGGACTAAGTCATGCACTCTTATTTATCTTGGGGCAGTTAATCAGAGATCGTCCAGCGTCCATTGGTAGTAGCAGCATAGTAGTCAAGAGCAGCAGTAGTGAGCGTGGGGAAAAAAACAAGGGTCACTCCTCTATCCCCGCCGGTTCGGGGCTTCCTACAATTTTTTAATTTTCCCGAAATGAGGACTTTTAACCCCTTCACGCCCAGATCTTTCCATTAATATATAAAAACCATCTGTTGTTAGCCATAAAATTTCGAAAAGTAGCTTAAGATGGACAAGAAATACCTGCTTAGCCTATAGCCCTACCTTGCTATCTTCTTAGTTTGGTCAGTATGTGGAGGAAGTCAAGCCAGTGAACAGTGACGATGGAACCACCGGCTGGTCTGTCACTGTCAAAGACCTTGAGGCCAAGACCACCACCACCACCCTGTGTGACGCCATCATTGTGTGTAATGGGTGAGTATGCAGGGAAGGGAGGGCATCATTGTGTGTAATGGGTGAGTATGCAGGGAAGGGAGGGGTGAGGGAGGGCATCATTGTGTGGGTGAGTATGCAGGGAAGGGAGGGGTGAGGGAGGGCATCATTGTGTGTAATGGGTGAGTATGCAGGGAAGGGAGGGGGGAGGGAGGGCATCATTGTGTGTAATGGGTGAGTATGCAGGGAAGGGAGGGGTGAGGGAGGGCATCATTGTGTGTAATGGGTGAGTATGCAGGGAAGGGAGGGGTGAGGGAGGCCATCATTGTGTGTAATGGGTGAGTATGCAGGGAAGGGAGGGGTGAGGGAGGGCATCATTGTGTGTAATGGGTGAGAGTATTAGCGCGTTTTCGCGACGTTCACCACCCTGGTCCTGTCTAGCCCAGACCGGTGCAGACTGGACTGATGCTCGCGAAAATGCATCGAGACTGGCCGAGGCCTACGAGAGAGAAGGCCTGTTCGGTGGGGGGGTAAGAGAGTGATGACGAGACAATAGTAGTGCTTCATTTCATCAGTGCTGATTCAGACGTGGACGTGAGAGGTCACGTCGTGTCTCCAATAGGACGAAAGTTGAGACTTATTTATTGAGGTAAACATGCCTTTCATGTGTTGTGTCCCAAATTGTAAAGGGAATTATCGAAAAGAGCCAAGAGTCAGTGTTTTTTCTTTTCCAAGAAGTGAGAATGAGTCGGACAAGTGGTTGCAGGCTATCATGAGACCACTACACTCCAAATAAAAACAGCAGGGTAAGTAATGTGTTACTGTTTAATCTATTTTTAAATATAAAGCACGTTTAGCTTGAATGGACCCGTTTACTCTACTTGAGGTAACGATTGATTTGAAATCTTCAATCCTCATATAGTTGGGCAGTGATGTTGATTTTTCTATGTGAACAATATTTTTGATGATACAGCCAATTTAAGTACAGGAAAATTTATACGCTCTAAAACGACTGGCGCCATGTTGTGACGTCAACAGCGCAGACAACAGAGCAAAACAGCTGTGAAGCGGCCGCTACTATATGTACTACCTACTAATACACCAACTTGCATTACCCCTACTACCGCAAGATGACCAGTAATCCTCCTTCAAGTGATGTAGTAGGTATTCACTGTGTTTGTGAATATGTAAGTTGTAGTTTATAAGGAAAAAGTGGATAGACAGAGATAAGTGGCCCGTGACACCAGACAAGTGATGACTTGTGGGATCGGCATTCCTTATAGGGAGCTTAAATAAACCTGCAATGACATGTACAGCTAGACAGATAGACGAACTCGTAGAGGAGCAGGTAGAAATGTATGGCTTTCTTGCCCCACATAAGCAAAACATCGGTCCATACAATAACCGGAACGGTCCGGAACGGTCCGGAACGGTCCGGAACGGTCCGGAATGGAGATTATTTTCCGGAACGGAGTTCGGAACGGTCCGGAACGGTCCGGAACGGTCCGGAATGAAGATTATTTTCCGGAACGGAGTTCGGAACGGTCCGGAACGGTCCGGAACGGTCCAGAACGGTCCGGAATGGAGATTATTTTCCGGAACGGAGTTCGGAACGGTCCGGAACGGAGATTATTTTCCGGAACGGAGTTCCGGTATATTGATGGGTATGATGTATGTATTGATGTATGGATATAGGATGTATGTATATGATGTAAGGATATATGATGTATGTAAAGGTATGATGACGTCTCTATTCGGTAGTAGTAGTAGTAGTAGTAGTAGTAGTAGTAGTAATAGTAGTAGTAGTAATAGTAGTAGTAATAGTAGTAGTAGTAGTAGTAGTAGTAGTAGTAGTAGTAATAATAGTAGTAGTAGTAGTAGTAGTAGTAGTAGTAGTAGTAGTAGTAATAGTAGTAGTAGTAATAGTAGTAGTAATAGTAGTAGTAGTAGTAGTAGTAGTAGTAGTAGTAATAATAGTAGTAGTAGTAGTAGTAGTAGTAGTAGTAGCAGTAGTTTATAGAGTTTATTGCCAAATAACAATTATATACACATAAATAAATATATACACATTTCATAGGCATTAGTCTGCTGAGCATGAGCTCCTTAGCAGACATAAAATCAGTTAACATAATATAAATGCGAATACGATGACGGCAATAATTTACAAATAAAGATTAACATACAAAAATAAAAACTCATTGAAAACATGTTTTTTATATAAAAAAAAAAAAAAGTACCTAAATTTCAGGAGCACAAATTTACTGTATTTTCATTTTCAATCTATAAGAACTTGACTTTGTAAATTATATAAATACTGTTTAAGTTTAAATTTAAATATATTGAGATTATTTGCTGTTTTGATGTCATCTGGTAATGCGTTCCAACATTTCGGGCCAAAACAATATATAGAAAATTTGTACAGTGTTGTTCTTGGTTGTGGACATAACAAGTTAACATTGTTACCTCTGGTACCTAGGCTGTGATGAATCATTCTAAATATGTTTCTGTTGTTACTATTATCATTTAAATCATTATAAACAGTGAGAAGACAAAAATATTTAAGTAGTAATTCAAATTTTAGTAATTTTAACTCATTGAATAAAAAGTGTGTAGAGTCATGTTTTCCTTTATATGTTATGGTTCTGATCAATTTCTTCTGAGTGACAATAATTTCCTTTACATTTGACGGCCACGTACAACCCCAGATGGATACACAATATATAATAAGAGGATAACACAGGGAATAATATATACTTTTTAAAGCATCATTTGTTAAATTGTAACGAATTTTGGTATAATATTCCACAAGTTTTTGACAATTTTAAGCAGACTGATTGAATGTGATTTTTCCAATTCAAGTTTTCATCTATGATAACCCCAAAAATGTTGTACATGCAACCCTCTTTAGTTCACACCCATCCATATATACTGGACCCATGTTGTATACTACAGATCGATTTTGAAATAGCATATAATTAGTTTTTGTAATATTTACCTTTAATTTGTTAGCTGAAACCCATTGACTAATTTTTTCTAGTTCAGTATTTAACACCGCATTCAAGTGATCTAAGTTGTTATCCTGTAAGAGCAGATTGGTGTCATCTGCATAAAGAACATAATTAAATTTATTACTGGCATTGGAAATATCATTTATAAATAGCAAGAACAGCCATGGGCCCAGTAGTGATCCCTGAGGTACTCCCCTGTCAACAGTTTTCACCACGGATGTTTTCTTATTACAATATATAGCTTGTTTCCTATTGGTCAAATAACTTGAAAATAACTTTATTCCTATATTATTTAGCTTATCTATTAATATTTTATGGTCCCGTGAATCAAATGCCTTAGATAAGTCCATGAATAGGCCTGCAACATAGTGTTTTCTTTCCAAATGACTATAAATTTCACTTGTGAATTTCATTATAGCTTTCTCTGTGACTTGTTATTGCGAAATCCATACTGATTATCAGATAATAATTTAAATCTTCCCAAGAACCCTTTGAATCTATGAACAATAGCTTTTTCAAAAACTTTACTAATCGAGGGTAAAATAGATATGGGTCTGTAATTATTTTCATCATCATCATCATCAGATTTAAATATTGGTATCACTTTAGCAATTTTAAGTTTGTCCGGAAAGCATCCTTGCTGGAAACATAGATTGATTATGTGGGTGAGAGGGACATCAATGTAATGTGCAGTAAGTTGGAGCAGTTTTGGTGGAATTTCATCACATCCTGGTGCTGTGTTTGCTTTTATAGATTTTAAATATTGATTAACCTCTTCCCTAGTAACAGGATAAAGGTAAAAAGAAATTTCCGATGGATTATTATAAAATTGAGAGGGAGAGTTTTGCTGTGCACTTGTTTGTTGCGGTGGGGATCCAGCTTTTTTTAAGAAATGTTCATTAAAAATATTTGCAGTGAGGCCATTACTATTTTTCAGTTTAATTTCATTACAATGATTGACTTTTGTTCTGCCCATTAGACTATTTATTGTATTCCAAATTGATTTATTATTACCTTGTTCACTCTTAAATTTATCTTGAAAATATTTGTTTTTTGCAGCTCGAAGTAGTGTTACCAGCTTGTTCCTGTAAGCTTTATATCTTGGTCCATATGACAATGGCCATTTTGATGCCAGCCTTTCAAGTCTGTGTTTCTCCTGGATACTAGTTTTTAATCCTGCAGTTATATAAGGGCTTCTTTCGTTTTTAACGTTAACTTTAATTTTTCTTAATGGAAAACAAGATAAAAATGTATCTTTATATAATCTGTGAAATTTATCATATGCATCATTTGCGTCGTTAATATTTATAATTTGCAACCAATTTTCATGTGATATTTCTTCTGCAAATAAATTGATATTGATGTCAGAAAAAAATCTTCTTTCTACATATGCATCACACTTATTTACAACTTTTCTAAACTGAGAGTATACTGCAAAATTATCTGTTATATCAGTATATACTATGTAATTGTTTATATTATTTTCCAGATGTGAGGTCCATATATGATCTATTAATGAGGCACAGTTTTCAGTAACTCTCGTGGGTTTTGTTGTTAATGGGAAGCAGCCATGTGAATACATAACGTTTATGAAATCAAAGACTCCTGATTCAGTTGCTTTAAGTAAATCTAAGTTCCAATCCCCCAGAAAAAATATTTTGCTGTACTTTTTTATCGCTGTATAATCAAATATTGTCTTTAAAGCATTAAGAAATTCAAGCATGTTCCCCTTTGGCGGCCTATAGACAGATGCAAACAAGTTGATTTCCTTACCACTATTCACTTGTACACAGACACACTCAAAAAATGGTTCCATCATACAACACTCCTTAATGATACAAGAACTATACCTACTGGATATATCTATACACACACCTCCACCTTTCCTATTTCTGTTCATGGCGTACATATCATAACCTTTTAAAACATACAATGCTTCGATGTTATTATCTAACCTAGTATCCGAGAACCCCATCACATCAAATTTATCCTTATCGGTTAAACACTGATCAATTAATATTTGGAGATTACTAGCTAGACTTCTAATGTTCATACTTAATACCGAAAATACATCAACTTCACTTAATTTTACTTTAACATCATTTAAATATATATACTGTGAAAATTTATGTGTCATGTTCCCCCTATCAATAATAAATAAATCAATACCATTACTGTTCATATCTTGTTCTAGATCAAGCGGATTAAATATCATCTGATCAAGTTCATTGACATACAAATAGTTTGTGTGGACTGTGTCACTGTTGGTAAGCCTTTCAAGTTCAACATTAGTAATAGAATAAAAAGGAAGGTACTGATTGACAGCCATCATTATGCTAAAGTTCTCGTTACTTTTCTTTCCTTCTTAAGGAGGAAGGAAATTTATTTCTTCACAATCCTTTGAGGGTTCTTCCTTATCTTCGGTGACTGTGAGCAAGGCGAAGCACCTGTGGCGGGTGATGAGGCGAGTCTGGACGGCGCTGGGAGGGACGGGTAGGCGGGCACAGCGCCGGCCTGTCTTCCCACACCGACACTTCCCGCTCCCCCACCACCCACCCTAGTACCAGGCCCAGCCACGCTCCACCCACTGCACCAGCCACTACCGGGACAGCTGCAGCAACTGCTGTAGCTGCTTGCTGCCGATCACGGCCGGCAGCAGGTGGATCCTCGCTCAGGGGTGTATGATTTCCCGATGCACTCGTAGTAGTAGCAGTAGTAGTAGTAGTAGTAGTAGTAGCATGGTCTCGTCTCGGATTCGAACTAATGAAGCGTGCTAGTTAATCACTAGTCAATCTCTGATGAAGGTTATATAAACTAACCGATTTCTGAAAAAGTCATCAGTCTCTGATAAAACATGTCCAACATGTCTCGTAAACAAACGAAGAAACCTGTTGTACGTACCCTGTACTCACTGCCAAACGAATTATAAATGACTGCATCGAATGCAGTGCATGCAGAACTGGGTACCTACAAATGTGTTCCTCTCTCCAGGACGAGGTGAAATTATGGGAANTTTGGGGAAAAAATCGAACCCGCCAAAGCCTCTTTTTTTTTTAGGTTTTCCTCTACTGTGAAAAAAAAAAATAACGAAGTTGAACCCCCAACTCAGATTGTTTTAAATTTTTATTTTAAATTTCATTTTTTAAAAGTTACCTAAGCAAATTACCCGGAGCCTTTTGGTAGAGCACAGTGTCTCACATCTTATAACATGCACACACCTGCGTGGTCAAGTGGTTTAGACTTTAGACTTTAGAGCGTGTCTGACCCGAGGCCCCTGGATATACCCGGGTATATCCAGCCTCGGTCTGACCATGCCAAGCAGGGGCGTATTTAGGATCTTGAACCATTGGGGGTCCAGCCAAGAGATCTTAAAATTTTTACAGGATAATTTTCAGTTTATTTATGAGTATAAACCTGCTCCTCTACGAGTTCGTCTACCTGTCTAGCTGTACATGTCATTGCAGGTTTATTTAAGCTCCCTATAAGGAATGCCGATCCCACAAGTCATCACTTGTCTGGTGTCACGGGCCACTTATCTCTGTCTATCCACTTTTTCCTTATAAACTACAACTTACATATTCACAAACACAGTGAATACCTACTATATCATTTGAACGAGGATTACTGGTCATCTTGCGGTAGTAGGGGTAATGCAAGTTAGTAAGGTTAGTTAGGTTAGTAAAATATAGCTATAATTTAATAAGGGTAGGTTAGGTAAAAAAAAATTGGGGGGGGGGTGTCTCGCTATGAGGTTATTAGTGAGATTAGGTTAGGTTAGGTTATAGTGAGGCTAGATTAGTAATATTAAACATATTATATTTTTGAGGGGTCCAGGGGGGTCGTTAAGGATGGGAGGGGGGTGAAGGGGGCATCTCCCCCCACTTTATAATTACAGTTTAGAGGTATCTGAAGGGATCTGTGAAGGTCTGGAGGAAAAAACACTCTAATAAGGGCGGGAAAGGACTAGAATTTTACCTAACTCACTGCGTGTTGTATACATAACATGAAAAACCCAGCCTGTCTCATCCCTACCTCAAAAGCCTTGCATACTGCATACCACTCCCGCAACTTATCACAGCTCAGCTAAAGCCCCACAGCTACATATAATTTGCAAGTTACTTATCCATGCACAAGTACATACATTAATAATACATCAAAATGGTCTTCACAGCAATAGTATGAATTTTCCTTCATCGAGAAATCACGCCTTGCAGACATCCACCACTGTTTCCTCTTTTTCTTGTCTTTAGACATAGTTATGAACACATTCTCTGGAGTTTTAATGGTGGTGTTTTTGCACATTGGCACAAAACAAGCATAATATGTTCTTTTTGTCTGGGACATGTTGAATGGATAGGTACTGCGGTCTGCTGAACCAAAACAAGCCGATCAGCTGATCAGGCGAGATCTGAGTCTGCGCCTACTACGTCACAACCAATCACAGCGCGTTCCGCCGTGTTATGATATTTTGGCCCCAAAAAAGCCATATATATTTAATTTATGGTGCATTTCTCAGCAAAAAGAATATGAGTACAGTGATATGTAGCCTATATTGCATCCAAAGCTTCATAATACTCCGTGTTTTAGGTGTGAGTAACGGGTCCATTATATATTATTTTAGTATTACAGGATGGATATAGCATTGTTATAATCAGTGCAGAGAAGGATGACCAAAATGATACAGGGGATGCGTAACTATATGTATGAGAGGAAATTGAAGCTATTGAATTGACACTCAACTCGAGAGGCGGTCAAGTAAGGGGTGGGCTGATGGGGAGGCGGTAGCGGAGTGGTTAGCGTCTCCGACTGGCGTTCTCGGTGACCCGAGTTCGATCCCCGAAGAAACCCAAAACCTTTCTGCACCGTCGAGTGGCCTAAGAACACCCACATGCCCGGCCCATTAACTCTACCTTCGATTGCGAGTGCATCGGAGGACACAGGGGGGCAGCATGAGCCTCTAATCACAGGCGTCACTATAAGAATCCTGCCTGCGCCACCACGGGCGAGGACCAACCATCACAGCCCTCAAGTGATCCTCCAGAGCCTACCATTCGAGCCCTGGGTTACCACTGCCTACAGACGCTATAGGCACAAATATGTAAAAAAAAAAAGTTGTTAAGTCGTTAAAGGGATATAATACAGGAGATGTCGGGCCTCGAGATACTTAAAATCTTAAGTTTAATTTGGTATTTCCAGTCATTTTAAAATTTTTGAATGGTTAAACAGGGTTGCAAAATTCAAAATAACCGAAATATATAAGTAGGAAATAAACAACGGCTGAGTTATGGAAAGGGAGGTTAACAATGTTCCAACTCTTTTTCAGGTATGTGAACTGCACTTCAAACCTGAGGATCAGGTATATGATACTACGTTCTTCGATGAGGCCACTGAGAGAAAGCTGATGGCAAAGCTTGACAGACCTAGGACCTGACTACATCATTAATTAATTAAGGAAAATATTTTTGTTGATGCATATTTACTTTATTATGCATGTTAATAAAATGTATATTGTAATGTATGTAATATATATTTTTCTTATTCTTAACCCTGCTGGGCTAATGCTTTAATCTGCATGTAATTTGTCAAAAAATAATAATACAAAATATGATGCATTTAAAACGTGAGACACACAGCATTTTACAGGGGAGAGAGTTAAGTCCACCCGGTGAACCCTGAACTGAGCGCACTACTGTTCTGACGTATTACCCCCACCGTACAGGCCTTCTCTCTCGTGGGCCTCGGACTGTCCCCGTCCCATTTGTCGTTCCTATTGGCTGGGGGATCGAGTGGGCGGTCCTCCGGGCAAAAATCCAAACATTTTTTAAAAGCGCGCGTGTTTACTCAATGGGAAGTCAAGTAGCAGGGATGACTATGAAAAAATGATTGATGAAATTTCATTTCATTTACCGTTAATAACACTATCTATAGTCGCCACTGCACTAATGTTGCAGGGAGGCATATATTACGAATTTTAGCATCACTACAGATCACATCACGTGCACAGTACGTAGCTTACATTATCTACATATGTCTTCAGTGACACATACAAGTCTGTAGTGATGCTAAAATTCGTAATATATGTCGCCTGGTGACATTAGTGCAGTGGTGACTATAGTGTTGTTGACGGTACATTCATTTCCCATGATGTTGTTTCAGCAAATTGCGAATATTGTAATTTTTCGTTAAATTACTTTAGTCTTATGGTCGGCCATCATGGTGTTTCATGTCTTATCAGCAGCACGAGAAGCTCCTGGTCGTCTTCCCCGCTGACTGTAGTGCGCATGCGCCAGTTCTCCCCACACTAGTCCAACCTGGTCCTGCTCGCTGGCCTGGCCCAGTCTCGCCCGTTCCAGCCCGTCCAATTCGCCTCGCGAAAACAGTGGCCGCCCGGGACTAGTCCAGTCCAGACCGGGCCAGAGCGGTCGCGAAAACGCGCTATATGCAAGGAAGGGAGGGGTGAGGGAGGGCATCATTGTGTGTAATGGGTGAGTATGCAGGGAAGGGAGGGGTGAGGGAGGGCATCATTGTATGTAATGGGTGAGTATATGCAGGGAAGGGAGGGGTGAGGGAGGGCATCATTGTATGTAGTGGGTGAGTATATGCAGGGAAGGGAGGGGTGAGGGAGGTGATCAGCCTTAGGCAGACAACGGGGGATGTTTTCAGGGTCACCTTTCTTTCAAGCTACACAAGCAGTGTGTCAGGTTTTTGGAAGGTGTAATGTTTTGACTTTATCCTTGTTGTGACTATCATGGCAAAAGATGGTTTTGTTTACAATTTGGTCAGAAGAATATGGTTTTAATGGTAGGAAGCTACAATTTATACTTATGAAGTGCTTAGAGATCTGAGAACATTGAACATACATCGAGATATGATTGATATATGATAAATTGATATACAAATGGATGTCAATTTATGAATCATCATCATATAATGTCTTTTGGTTGTGTGTTGCTCTTCATGATATGCCTGCATAGATGATATACTTTCTTTCCTCACATGTGTTTTATCCTCGTCATGCCCTGGTCTACCCTTGCAGCCACTACTCCGTGCCCAATGACACCCACAATTAAGGACATTGACAAGTTCCGTGGGCGCCAATGCACAGCCATGAGTACCGCACACCAAAACTTTTCAGTGGCTGAGAGTGGTGGTGCTCGGGGCATCAGGGTCGGGCCTTGACAACTCCCTTGAGTTGTCTACCACAAGCAAAGGAGTTACATACATATATATAGATGCCTATCCTTCAATAGGTGGCATCGCAATATTTTTTTCCAATTCCGCTATCGCAATTCCGCAATTCCGACCTGCACCAGTCCGCATCGCAGTTCGGCAATTTTTCTCAGATAGGCCTTTTCGCAATCGTAAATTCCGCAATTCGCAAATATTTGACACCTACAATTAAAATAATTATATGAGGCACAATCTGCAAATATAAGACAAATTTGAATTACGAATAATTACAAATTAGACAATAGAGTATAGACACTGGTTAGTGGTTACTAACCACTACCAGTGTCTATTGTCCTAATTTATGCAATCTTAGTAACCACTAACCACTGGTTAGTGGTTACTAAGATTGCACTTTATGGACAAAATATTTACTGGCACTTCACTAACACAACACAGTATATTGGCATAATCACACACGCACGGCCAGCGTCCACCCACTCAATCCCAAGTCCCAGCACGCACTGACTGCGCTAACACTTGGCATGTCGTCCTCCACCATATTTGGCGGGAAATTATGTTCACGCGGGCACTTTGAAGGTGGTGACCGTCACAATTATTGTGATTGCGTTTCAAAATTTTGGCGGTCCGCAACCCGCAATTCCGCAATTTTTTCAGGCATCGGCAATTGCGCAATTCCGCAACCGAATTACACCAGAATTTAATTTAACACCTGCACTGGAACAGTTTCCATCCCCCGTGTTCTTGCCCAGTCGATGACACCGAATGGTCTGAGTGCGCGGATGTCCTCCTCAACCTTTTAACAGAGGATTATGATGCCGTTGCAGTTTACTGCTACACCATCCCACCCCGGGGCCGCCGTAAGTCCCCTACCAACATGGCCAAAGTTACTTTCAAAAGGCAAGATCTCCTGATAGCATTTATGTTGCCGGGGTCCACTACTCTGTCAAACCTTACCGCCCTACTCCACGCTAGTGCCAGTCCTGCTGGCGTTTTGGCCACCCTGCCAAGCACTGCCGATCCTCTGCCCGCTGTCCTCTTTGTGCTCAACCTGGCCATGCTCGTTCCACGTGTCCTGCAACGTCTCCCACTTGTGCGAACTGTAGTGGTTCCCACAACGTCTTCTACAGGGGTTGCCCTGTCTACCACCTCAAATCAGAAGTGGCATCCATCAGATTTAAGAAGGGCCTCACTTTATGGGAAGCCCGCCAGGAAGCTCGCCACCAAGGCTTTTCGCCTACCCCCGTCTCCCAGTTTATTTCCGATCCCACTCCTCCGGATCCTCCTACTACAACCTCTCCTACCCTCTCTTTCCCTGTTCCTCCTCCTTCCACTACTCGTCCTTCGTTTGCTCCTCCTGCTGCCCCCTTTCTCTCCATAAGTAACCCCTTTACCGTCCTCAGCCCAGATACTCCGACCTCTACCCCTTCCTCGGTCCCCACACCCCTTCCTCAACGCTCCCCTCCTCGGCCTACTTTTGCCAGACAACCTAAACGTTCTTCCCCTTCCTCCCCTCCGAAACCTTCCACTGTCTCTCCCTTCTCAGTTCCTCACACCTCACTTTCTACGTCTCCTCCTACTAAGAAACCCTGTGCCTCCCTGGTCTCCCGTCCTGACTCTCCTGTTGAGACCTTGGCTATGATCAAGGAGTACCTCGCTCAGCCTCAAGACATGTCCCCTCTGCCCTCTTCACAAACCGCCTCATCATCCCCACCTTCATGCTCAACCCTCAAAGTCTCAGCTGAGATACATCCTATTCCATCCCACTTTCCGCCTACCCCCTCTTCCTCCTTCTGCCTCCCAACTTCCCCCCTGTTCCCCCTCTTCCCCGCCTTCTCCATCATTCTCCCCACTGCACCCTTCCCCCCTACCCTCTGATCACCCTATGTCCTCTCCCTCTTCTTCTCCTACCTCTCACCGTCCCGCTGTTACGTCTATTCTTAACTTACCCCTCCCTCCTGGGTGTACAAGAGACTCCCTTTTGTTTCAGCAATCCCTATTCCTATCCCTGTTCCCTCTTCCCCCTTACCCTACTGACTGTACTTCACCTCCTACACTTGATCCCCCACCTGTTATCGCTGATCCTGCTAACCCCTCTACTGACGGTAGACTGGACTACTGACCTCTACTACCATTCCAACTATCATAACCTGCTAGCCTCTACACTCTGTCTGTTCTTGATTAGAACATTCACGACTTCCGATCCCACAGACAAGACCTTTGTCTCCTTCTTTCTTGTTATAAGCCTCAATATATCTGCCTCACAGCAACTTTCCTTACTCACCCCCCTGTCCCAATTCCGAATTTATGATCTCCTTCCCCCAACACATACACATCCTTCCTCTGATCTAACCCTACTACTATAAGGCCGGGTTCACACGAGACACTTTTTAATGGTCAGTAGCCGCCACAAAAAGTGCCCGCAACAAAAAATGGTCGCCACGAAAAGTGGTGAGTAGATGCACCTTACACACGAGCCACTCGGTTGCGGCCACTGATGAGGTCAGTGTCATCATGGATCACCAAGTACTTTGGATCACCGATACCAAGTACTTTGCTTGAAGTATCAGTTATTATGAGTAACTACCTTGTATAAAAAATAAAAAATATGTTTAGTAAACACGTCTTGTCTGTAGTCATATGGCGGCAAGTGGCAGGCGGCAGCTCAATACTCATCTCTCTCCACACTGATAGTACATGCAATACACAAGGCATAAGCACCCACACAAACACAAACGAAAATATGATAGGTTCAGTAATTCTTGGTCACTTACCAAACGGTATTTCAGTACCGTAGCAGAAGTCAAGCTTCCCACTCATTTTTAAATTACCGCCGCAAACACAAAAAACACTCACGTAGGGAGTTGCCTGGCGTAAAAAATGTATTTGGTATGCTACATTTTTTTACCTTCTTGTATATTTTCACAAATATTTTGCGTATGCTTCTTGAGTACTCATGATACTCGATACCATGAAAAAAGTATCGATACTTTCGATACAAAGGTGGTATCGAAAGTATCGTTATTTTGATATCCATACGCCCACCACTATCCCCTACATCCCGTGTTTTTGCCTGTTTTTGCTGGATTACATAATGGGTGGAAAACATACGGATGGCACAACGATTCAAGCAATCATTGATCTTTACAAGGCTGGGATCAATAATAAGGAAATTTGCAAGCTTAAAGGACTGAAGCTTACCGTAGAACAGTGCAAAATTGTCTTGCTGACAGTGTACCACGTCGCCTTCAAAGGGTCATCAAGAGGAAGGGCTACGCAACGAAATACTAACTACAATTGAGAGTGTTGATATTCTACATTATTTTGTTATGTATAAACATGGTGCGTCATACGTGTAAGCATTCCCTTTTCGGAGGCGCGCAGTGATTATCCACGCACACTAGTTGACTCTGTGACGGGCAAAACGAGACAGAGAAAGCAGCGGGTGGCAGAGTGGTGGCAACCAAAAGTGGCTCGTGTGAATGCTGCTATTTGAAAACACGGTTTCTATCGTTGGCCACGGTGGCCGGCCACAACGGTGTGGTCGGAAAAATGGATCCGCCCGCCACGACTCGCCACTATTTTGTGATCGCCACAAAAAAGTGGCCCGTGTGCATGCAGCCATAGAGATGCGTGTGTTCTATTTTGACCATTTTTTTGTGGCGGCCACTGACCATTAAAAAGTGTCTCGTGTGAACCCGGCCTAACGTTCCGTTCCTTTCCCCTTCCCTCACCGTTTCACTCTTTCTCTATAACCCCTTTCCTTCATTATGCTTTGCCATAGTGCCATATCACCTCCGATGTCTGGCACATTTTCCCTTTTTAGCATTAATTCAATCAATCCTGTCTTTTATATATATATATATTCTCTCTCTCTCTCTCTCTCTCTCTCTCCTCTCTCTCCTCTCTCTCTCTCTCTTCTCTCTTCTCTCCTCTCCTCTCTCTCTCTCTCTCCTCTCTCTCTCTCTCTCTCTCTCTCTCTCTCTCTCTCTCTCTCTCTCTCTCTCTCTCTCTCTCTCTCTCTCTCTCTCTCTCTCTCTCTCTCAAATTTTTGCCATTGAGATTTTCAGAGCATTGCAGATTTATTTTTAGTTGATAGGTAACTTTGAAATGTATAACTGAGGGTCTACAATGTTCGTAGACTCCCATTTTGAAGTAGGTTCTTAGTTGTGTTCTTCATAATTACCCAGTAGAAGTTATGACGGTGGTACATTTCTGGTGTCATTGAAGTATTTATCATTATATCACATGAAATAATCATGCATTTCTTCATGTGTAGAAGAAGTACATGTTGAAAATATTCATAAAATGCCCACTTGTTTTGTGTTCAAAGGCATGTTAAATAATCACATCATCTGACATTCTGTTCATTGTCAGATACTCTTAAAACATACACCCGCCAGTTCTTGGTTCTCAATGAAATCCTTTGTACAGGTGAGGTTCTTCATAGCACTGCAGGCAGGGAATGTGGCCCCACTGACTCACCAACAAATGGCTGCTGTCACCGCAGGCGAACTTAAGCAGCTGAAGGTTGGTGGTGGCAAGGCACGGCACCACCACCGCTTGACTGTGGAGGGCTCTACCCTTTACATGAGGGAACTGGCAACTCTAGGTCACTTTTCCCCTGAAGGACTGCAGAAGATGAAACTGTTCAAAATTATCTTTCTGAGGTTGTGGTTCTCGTGTCTCACCTTCAAACGGCTGCGGTACAGTGTGGAGGCTGATGGCCAGGTGAGGGAGTGGCGCAATGGACGGGAGGTCAACACCACCCTGGAACTGGTGTGGCTGATTGCGGTACAGTTATCACGACTTCTGTGGCGAGACTTTTGGAGTGTGTCTTCCTTTGCTGCGAGGACACTCAGGAACCGCCTCGGAATGTAATGCATCACTCGACACCAGGCTAACCTCAGGTGGCCTCATTCTCACCAAGAACATGGTAAATAAATTGATATTGTGAATGGTAATCACAGCAGATGAAATTATACTGGTAAAAAACTAAACATATACAGTATGTGTCTCTTACCAGCATGTTAAAGGCTTGATATAATTCACTGGATTGTCCTCCTCACTACTGCATGGGTGAGGAAGCAAGCATTGAAGATCGATGTCCTCTGTAATGTACCCAAAACACAAGTGTCTGGTTTAAGGAGCAGTTTGGAAGCAGTCCACTGAGACAGTTGTTATTGTATAGCTATATAAGTGATGGTGCCTTGTGTTATACTATATGGAGGTAAACTTCTAAGACTACGATTTGCCTTAATGGATGGACCTTACGATGGACTACGATGGACCTTAATTGACTCATTTCTGGTTATATTTTTCATCTCAGCACAGTGTTGCTATATTTTGGGCTATTTTTTTCATTCGTGTGTGATTTCTGTGCGTGAATTGGGCTACAAACATTTTGTGTGTGATTTTCTTTATCTCTCTGTTCATTCCCGCGATTTCTGATGGTGTCCCGGCGCCTCGGGCTACGTGGCCTGCCGCATCGCCCCCGCACCCTCTTGCCTCAGGCGCCCGTCAGGGTGGCAAGGTTGGTAGAGACGTGAGCTTGCAATGTGTAGCGTCCCTGCGCATTCGGTCAGCGGTTCGAGTCCGCCTAGTTCGTGCTGACGTGGCGGTGCTTTGTATAGTCAATAACCTTGTAGTTGGTACTTGCAAAGTGTCTAGATAGGATGAAAATCTTATCTCTTGCCTCAGGCGACACGGCCTGCCGCCCGCCCCCGCAACTCCCCGCACCCTCTTGCTCCTCCCCCCTCTACCTCCTCCACTGACAATGGACCCTACCCATAACTACGTCACGGTTTGTTTACATCGGTGCATTGTGGGGATAAGGCGGGGTCGCCGCGGGTGGACCTACGAAGGGAAAACTACGGCGATGGAAGAATTTAGAGTTATTTTGCGCGAAATTGATATTCCAGGTGCTATATTACTGTGCTCTGTTGTCGCTGACAACACTATAGAGAAGACCTGAGGTAATGGCTGATGTGCAGAGGCTTCTAAACCAAGAAAACAGAGTCATAACAGAGCCTCGTCAAAAGGTAAGCAACTGGTAGGTACGTAACGTGTCCCTACTACTTGCTTACTTCTTAATGAGACTCTGCTGTGACTGTTTTCCTGGTTTAGAAGCCTTCGCACATCAACCATCACCTCAGGTCTTCTCTATGTTGTCAGCAAGCACGGAAATATAGCACCTGGAATATCAATTTCGCCCAAAACAACTCGAATTTTTTTCATCGTCGTAGTCTTCTCTTTGTAGGTTGTATTCATGGTTATGATAGTATTAAAATACCTTATTAATTGAGTTCCTTTTGTTGTCTTTTCTCATAATAAGTAGGGTATTATTCTAGTGTTTGCCCATACTCCTCCTCTCCCACAAAACAAGCTTGGGGACCTGGGGGAATGCGGGATTTTTGGCTGGGGTACAAAATATGCGTCGCAACCACATAGTTTTCGAGTTAAGGGTGTTGTAAAAATTGCCTAGATCAAGGGAAAATTCATTGGATTTCTTCTGAGTCCAGAAACGTGTGAACCTGACGATCCTCACAGAATGATGCCCCAAGTGTCGAGAACCCCCCCAACCTCCCGCTAGGAGGCTAGGTTAGATTTGGTTAGGTTAGGTTTGGTTATATTTGGTTAGGTTAGCTTAGGTTATATTTGGTTTGGTTAGGTTAGGTTAGTTTAGTTTTGGTTAGGCAAATTTCTCTAGATATAAGGTAATTACCCTAGATCTAGGGAATTTGGTAAAATTCTAGTGTTTGCCCATACTCTCCCACTTCCCCCAAACAAGTTTGGGGACCTGTGGGAATGCGGGGTTTTCGGGTGGGGAACAAATTATGCGTCGGAAACACAAAATTTAAGAGTTGTGTATAGGGGGTAAAATTCCCGGTATTATTCTAGTGCACGTTTGCCCATACTCCCCCTCTCCCACAAAACAAGCTTGGGGACCTGCTGGGGGGAATGCGGGGGACCTGGGGGAATGCGGGCTCTTTGGCTGGGGTACAAAATATGCGTCGCAACCACATAGTTTTTGAGTTAAGGGTGTTGTAAAAATTGCCTAGATCAAGGGAAAATTCATTGGATTTCTTCTGAGTCCAGAGACGTGTGAACCTGACGATCCTCACAGAATGATGACCGAAGTGTCGAGAACCCCCCCAACCTCCCGCTAGGAGGTTAGGTTAGATTTGGTTAGGTTAGATTTGGTTAGGTTAGGTTTGATTAGATTTGGTTAGGTTAGCTTAGGTTATATTTGGTTAGGTTAGGTTAATTTTGGTTAGGCAAATTTCTCTAGATATAAGGTAATTACCCTAGATCTAGGAAATTTTACCACCCATACACAACTCTTAAATTATGTGTTTCCGACGCATAATTTGTTCCCCACCCGAAAACCCCACATTAAATATTAAACCCCACATATAAAATTATAGTGTTTGCCCATACTCTCCCAAGTTTACCAAACAAGTTTGGAGACCTGTGGGAATGTGGGGTTTTCGGGTGGGGAACAAATTATGCGTCGGAAACACATTATTTAAGAGTTGTGTATGGGGGGGGGGGGTAAAATTCCCTAGATCTAGGGTAATTACCTTATATCTAGAGAAATTTGCCTAACCAAAATTAACCTAACCTAACCTAACCAAATATAACCTAAGTTAACCTAACCAAATCTAACCTAACCAAATCTAACCAAACCAAATCTAACTAAACCTAACCTAACCAAATATAACCTACCTTAACCTAACCAAATATAACCTAACCTCCTAGCGGGAGGTTGGGGGTGTTCTCGACACTTCGGTCATCATTCTGTGAGGATCGTCAGGTTCACACGTTTCTGGACTCAGAAGAAATCCAATGAATTTTCCCTTGATCTAGGCAAATTTTACAACACCCCTAACTCAAAAACTATGTGGTTGCGACGCATATTTCGTACCCCAGCTAAAAATCCCGCATTTCCCAGGTCCCCAAGCTTGTTTTGTGGAGAGGGGGAGTATGGGCAAACACTAGAATAATACCCTACTTATTATGAGAAAGACAACAAAAGGAACTCAATTAATAAGGTATTTTAATACTATCATAACCATGAATATGTATACAAAACTACAAAGAGAAGACTACGACGATGAAAAAAATTTAGAGTTGTTTTGGGCGAAATTGATATTCCAAGTGCTATATTTTCGTGCTCGCTGACAACATAGAGAAGACCTGAGGTGATGGTTGATGTGCAGAGGCTTCTAAACCAGGAAAACAGTCACACAGCAGAGTCTCATTAAGAAGTAAGCAAGTAGTAAGACACATTACGTACCTACCAGCTGCTTACCTTTTGACGAGGCTCTGTTATGACTCTGTTTTCTTGGTTTAGAAGCCTCTGCACATCAGCCATTACCTCAGGTCTTCTCTATAGTGTTGTCAGCGCGAACAGAGCACAGTAATATAGCACCTGGAATATCAATTTCGCGCAAAATAACTCTAAATTCCTCCATCGCCGTAGTTTTCCCTTCGTAGGTCCACCCGCGGCGACCCCGCCTTATCCCCACAATGCACCGATGTAAACAAACCGTGACGTAGTTATGTCTGGGGCCCATTCTAACCATTGAGTTCTTTCTGGTCTTATGGTCACACTTTGTTGTATCCTTATATGACAGCTTGATTTATGCACCTCCTCTTTGCACTTTTCACTCTTAACTGCTCTGATGGTACCGTATCGGTGTTTAACAAAATTTAAGGGATAAGTTAGGTTAGCCCACATGACTTTCTTATGTTTGTAATTTATAGTTATTTCTTCTAGTCCTATTATGTTCATCCCTATCAGGGCTTGGGTGGATAAATACTGATCTGCAACAACTAACATCAACACTTCTATTGTTCTATCTATTCCTAAGGGTATTTTTACTCTTACTTGACCTAAGATTATCAACTCCTTGCCCGTTATACCGGTTAAACTAGGGATGTTACTGTGGGTTCTTATATTAAGTTGTAAATCTAAAGCTGCGCTCTTTTTTATAAGTGAATATTCGCTTCCTGTGTCTAATAAAACTTCCATGACATGATCATTAATGGCTAAGGGGATTATTGGGGATCGATGTTTAACTAGTCATCTGGAGTTCACTTTCCTCCCAGAACAACTTGAACTGCCTCTCCTACATCCTCCAACAATCGAAACAAGCGTTGCCACTTGGCTTCCTTCGACAGTCTGCGATTGAGTGGTTGTTCATTCTCTCAAAACGTTTC
>JACEEZ010003144.1:0-12543 GCA_016584305.1 Chionoecetes opilio
GTTCGGCCAAGGGGGGGTGTGTTGAGAAAATGGGTGTAAAAGAAAAAAACAGTGAGTGATATTCCAGGCTAAGGACAAACTCAGAGAATATGCTTGTGAAATTCAATGTTGATGCAAGTAAGGATAGGAAAGGATCATGTCATCATGTGTACATGGTTAAACTTGTGTCTTATAATTATGTCTTAACGACAACACTGCTGCTGCCCGGGGCCGCGCTGCGCTGCCAGGCGTGGATGAGCGCTTCTTGTATTTTTATCTATTTACTCATATGTAGAATAAAAGCCATTAAAACCGATTAATGTCTACATTCACCTAGAAAAATGGTATTCATAGCATACCAAGCAGTAATGAGTGATCCTGGAGACTTACTCCCCTCCTAATACCACCCCCGTGCAGTCGTGGGCGAGCTTGCTATGTAGCACCAGTCACTGTTTACCTTCCAACATAGCTACACGGTCGGGTTTGTGTTTGGATTAATTCTCTTTTATTACAAAACGTGCAGGAGCATACCAAATCCAGCATTTAGCGCCAGTCACTGTTTACCTCCCAACATAGCTACACGGTCTGCTTGTGTTTGTGATTATTTCTAATTTATTTCCCCAAATTTCCTGTGTTTTACCTATATTTTTCCACCCTTTGGGGAAAAAACCCTCGCTATAATGGACAAACTGCTTTGATGGACCACTCCTCCCCCCTTTAGTCTGTTATATCGAGGTTTGACTGTATATATTATATATATATACGTATATATATATATATATTATATATATATATATATTTTTAAAAAAAATTTTTTTCCTTAAAAAAAAATTTAAATTTAATTGATATAATAATAAAGAAATAAAAATTTATTCTAAATTTTTATAATTTTTAAATATACAGGGGCGACAAAATTTTGTACTTTTAAACTACTTAAAAAACGGTGGAAAAAAAAAAGGGCAACGATAGTATCTCAGACCTTTTCCCAGAACACCTTCCCTGGCTTTCCTTTTAAACTTGAAAAAGGCGCCGCCCCGGCCTCCGGACACAGCCCGCAGACTCCTCCCGCAAGGAACAACACAACCGCAATTGATGTCGCCCAACCGATTGATGGCCAAAAAACCATTTGGGGATCGGAATAGGGAAGGCCCAATTGTAAATTTTTCGCTGGGTTGGAAGAAGACCAAAAAAACATTTTTAAAGTCTTTGAGGGACGTGGAAGGGTGAAGAGGTATAGTTGTCATACAAGGATGGAAAAGGGGCCTCCCTTTTTAAAGATTAGGGAAGTTCGAAAGTGAGAAGATGTCCCCTGGCTCTTGGGGATGACCATGCCTGGTCTTTCAGGAAAAATTTGCCGGCGGGGAAAAATTTAGGCAGCGTGGTTCCCCGTCACCCCCCCCCCCCCCCCTTCCCCGGATGCCGGGTTTTGCCCAAGTTTTGCAATTAGGGGTTTTGGGGCGCGCGGGGGGCCCCGTTTTCTTTTCCCGGGGGGGAACCCCAATGTAAGAGTCCCGAGGGCCCCTGGAACCGGGAGAAAGTTTCCCCCAAAACCCCCCCAAAGGCTCAAACCACCCTGGGGGGCCCCTATTTTACCCCCCTGCCCCGGGGGGGGGAACCTTTTTTTCCCCGGGTTTTGTTTGGACACTTTCCTCCCCCCCTTTTTGGGTTTTGTTTTTTTTTTTTAAAAATTTTCCGGGTTTTTTTTTTAAAAAAAACCCTTAAAAAATCTTTTGGGGGGACCCCCCCCCCTTTTTTTTATACGATTTATATATATTTTTAATATACGTTATATATATATAAAAAAAACCGTTTTTGCCGGCGCATAAGCCCAGTTTTTTCCCTTAAAAAGGAAGGCAAAGTTACCCTGCGTCTAATGCGGCATTTTAGCGCATGAGAGGTCGGGCAGGAATGCAAAAAACAGCGGGTGTTTTGCTAAAGGGGTCTGGGTACCTCGCTGGGAGTAGCCCACTGGCCAAATTTGTAACTGTTTTATAAACAATAATTTTAAAATATAAAAAAAGGTTGGATTTTAAGAAAAAATGAGCGGGGGCAACAAGATAGCGTTGCTGCTCCCAAGGGGCCCGTGTCAGATGTAAACATCACCCACTCCCGCTCTGCTCTCCTTTTGAAAAAACATCTGATAAAACGTTGGGCACACCCCTCCGCGCACCCCCCCAGGGTCTTTACCCCAGAATCCCCCCCGCACCCATGGAAAAAAAAAAACATCCCCCATATTGATGTCGCCTTTAAACCCCGCATTCGACTCGGCCAAACAAGTTGAAAAACATTTGGGAAGGAGGATAGGGGGGAAGGCAAAAAATGGTGAGGGAAAATTTTTGCGGGGATGGGTATTGTAGATAAAAAGGGGAAAATGAAACAAAAAGATGTTAAAGTTTCATTTAAGGAGTGTGGCGGTGAGAGGGAGTGTAGTACTTGGGGTTGTCTATACACAAGGAGGGGGAAAGGGCGTCCCCGGGTTTTTAGTTTATTTGACAGGGAGTCTTGTACAACGTGGGGCAAGATTCGCAGCGTGTGTGTCTCTGTGTGCCTGTGTGATGAAAAGACCTGGCTGGTTTGCAGTTGTGCGGCGGGGGGCAAGTCAGGTCAGGTCAGGGACCCCCCGGGGCCCCTAATCCTGGCCCAGACAGGGGGGGGGCCCAAGCCATGCAGGTGTGTATTCTGTGTGTGTTAGCGCCGCTAAGTGGGTAGCAAATGGTGGGGGACAGCATAGGGGTTGTACCACCCGGGGGTCCCTCTCCCCAACCTGTACTCTCGGGTAGGAAATGTGGGGAAAAAGTGCTAGTAAAAAAAGGGTGCAATGGTAACTGTAGACGGGGCAAAGTCTTCCCCGGTACCCAAGACCAAGGACCCCCACGGGCCAACCGTCCCCTCAAAGGCCGAAACACACCTAACCTCATGGTGAAAATTTGGGGACGGCACTGTCTCATCACATCCTTAGAATTCTTCATTTCCAAAAAATTACGTGTTACACTAAACGGTGTGCCCCCGTCACGTCGGCTCCAATACTCACTGTCCTGTCCCGTAACGGTTTTTGGGGAATATTTTAACGTAATGAGACTGTGCCGTGCTGATAATTGGTTTTTCAAGGGTTTTGTACCCAAAAAAATGTCTTAAGTTCAACTCCTCTTTTTTATCCACAGAAGTGTATTAATGCAAATTTTTTCAAGCATAGCCCCTGAGGGACATGTCTGCTTAGAGGGTGGCGGAACTGCCGAAAAAGACAGAACCGTGACGATAGTTGAAAAGGCCCGGGTGACAGAACGCTGCCTGATTTAGAGGGGGAATCAGCCTTCACCTGTACCTTCCCGAAGAAACTATCACCCCGCGACTGTGTGATTCATAGGGGAAAAACCCCGTGCAAATATCGTCGATCCCGACAACGGGTGCCTTCAACAAATTTAAAAAATAAAAACAAGGGACAGAGGTTACCTGTTTCAAAAAATCTTCGGAATTTTTGTTTTTGGGCAACCCCATTTTTGGGCCGAACTTTTTTAAGTCCCCTGAAAAGTTTTGATGTGTCTTGAATTAAACTGGCTCTCAAATTTTGTCGGATATCAAAGTTTGTTTGCATGTGTTATGTGGGGGAGGGAACCTGCCCTCCCCGGTCGGCCCGGTAATTTTTAAATCTCTAAAAACGGGGAAACCTTAAAGGTTTGGGGGGCCAGCGTTTTTCCCCAAAGGGGCGGTTCTTAAAAGGGCCCAGAAAACTAAAACAAGTCAGTTTTTTTTTGGAATAAAAGCTTTTCCTGAAAGTTTTTTTTACCCCTAAAAAAAAAACAATTTTCCCCCCCTTTTTTTAAAAAAAAATTTTAAAAAAAAAAAATTTTTTAATATTTTGGGTTCCCTTTTTCGGGGGGAAAAAAAAAAGTTCGCCCCGTAGACTTTGGTTTTTTTTTTAAATATCATTATACCTTTTAAAAAAAAAAATTTTAATCCCAAGATCCTACAAAAAGGGGGGACCCCGGGGGCCTTTCCCGGGGGGCCTCGCCTTTTTGGGGGCCCCTTTTGGAAACCCCCCCCTTTTACGGGGGTTCCACCTTTCAAGGCGGGTTTTTTTGGCCCTAACCTTTTAATCCCATTACGAAAAAACCAAAAACCCCTTTTGGGGGCCCCCTTTGTAACCGGGGGGTTTGGGGGCCCCCCCTTTTAAAGGCCCGGGCAAAAATGCTTTTTTTTAAAAAAAATTACCCTTTAATAGGGGTTTCTTCATTTTTAAAAAAATCTTTTTTTTTCCACCCTAATAAAACCGTTCTTTTTAAAGGATTTTTGGGGATCCCTTCCCTTCCCCCCGGGCCCCCTTTCTGTTTTTTTAACCCTTACCTTTTCCCCAAAATTTTTTTTCCCACCCGCTCCCCAAAAAGCCCGGGGACAGGGGAAAAAAGGGAGGGGCGGGACGGACCCCGGGAAATTCCTTGTAGGATTTTTTTTTGGGGCCCAAAAGGGTCCGGGTTTTGTTCTTGAGTGCCGGTCAGTGCCCTGGAAAGGCCGGGGGCTATTGGCCGGGCCTTTTTCCCCCTTCAGGGGGGGCCGGGGTGGTGATCCTGCTGCTTGAGGAACGGGGAAAGGGGTTTTGTTTTCCGGGGTTTTTCGCGGGAACTTTTGGGCTTAACCTCGGCGCGGGCCCTTTAAGGGGCGTTCTCCAGGGGGTTTCCCCCCTTTTTGGGGGGCCCTCAAAAATTCCCAGCGGGGAACGTTGGGGTTGGCTGGGCCCAGGGGGGGCCTTTTGGTTCTTAAACCCTCCTGGGGGCCCCCCCGGACGGGGGGAAACCGGGGGTTTCCGGGTCCCCCTCCATCCGCTTTTTGAGGCCGTGTATCGAAGGAAAGGAATGTCCCCTGGTTCGCCGCCCTCCTAAAAAAACCCTTTTGGCTCGCCCTTAATCTTTGGGAGGGGACCCCGGTCCCAATTTCTGGGCGAAACCAGGCAATCCCCCCGGGCCCATTTGGGGGTTTTCAGAGATTTCCCATCCCTGGGCCCGGGAGGACCGAGGCCCCCCAAAAGGAATTTCTCCCTTCTGGTTTTGTTTGGGGAAAGAAAGTGCGAAGGGGCCCATTCCCCGCGTCGGTTTGGGACCTGGCGGACACCCTCTCGGCCGGGGAATTAAAGGGTTTTTTTGGGGCGCCGGGGAATTTTTGGCCTGTTAAGCTTCCTCATTTCCTTGAGCGGGGGAAAGGCCGACGCGGGGGGGTTTCCCTAAGGCGCCCACCCCTGTTCCCGCTTTGGGGGCCCAATTTTCGGTTTCCTTTTTTTTTTTTCTTTCGCCCTCCGAACCGCCCCTGGACCTGGCGTTTCTCTTGGGGAAAAAAAAACGCCCTCCCAAAGTTCCCCCTTTTTAAAAAGCCGGCGGGGTTAAAAAGGGGGCCTTTCCCCTTTGCCACCGGCCCCGGGGGATCCTTTTTCCTTCTTAAGGGGTTTCCCCCTTTTACGTTTTTTCCAGAGCCGGTTTTTTTGCATTCGCCTTGCCCCTGGCCCGGCTTCCCCCCAACAGGGAAACGGGGGTTTTTTAACGGGGTCCAAAATAAAAAGGTTTTTTTCCCGGGGGAAAAAAAAAGTGTTTTTTTTTGGGGTTTTCGCGCCCATCTCAAAAGATTTTAGTCCCCCCTTTAAAAAAAAGGGAAAAAAAAAGATTTCGGGGGGTTTCACTTGCCGCCCATTAGGGGGGTCCCCCCTCCCCTAAGGAATGACGTTTTGGCAACACTTCCCTTAAAAGGGAGCTGTCAACCAAAATATCCCCCTAAACCCTTTATAAAAAAAATTAAATTTTTAAATTTTTAAAAGGGCCTCTTTTCCCCCCTTCCAAGGCCCCAAAAGGCCCCAAACCCCTTTTTTTTTTTTTTTTTTTTTTTTTTTTTTTTTTTTCCATGTTAACTTAACCCCTTTCCTTTTTTTTTTTACTTTTTTTATTTTTTAAAAAAAAAAAAACCCCCCAAAAAGGCCCACCCCTTTTTTTTTTTTTTTAGCTTTTTTGGGACGCCAACTGGGGCTTTTTCCTTTTTTCCCGGGGGGAGGGGGAAAAAAAAAAAAAAAAAAAAAAAAAAAAAAAAAAAAGGATTGGGGCCCAAAAGGAATCAAAAAAAGGGAAAAATTTTATCCCAAAATTTCCCCCCGGGGTGCCGGGAAAACAGGTTCCCAAAAAAAATTTTAAAATTTTAAAATATATATATTAATATATATATATTATTTTATAAATATATTATAAAATTATATAAAAAATTATATATATAAATATATATTAAAATTATATATATAATAAAAAAACCCAAAAATTTTTCCCCCCCTTTTTTCCCGGATTCTTTCCGGAAAACCCCGGGGGGGGATTCCGCCCGGAATTTTTTTTTTTTTTTTTTTTTTTTTTTTTTTTTTTTTTTTTTTTTTTTTTTAACGTTGAAACCCGGTCTTGTTCGAAAATTTGAAAATTGTCGGGGGGCCGAGCGTCCCGTCACCCCTTTTCATCCCCGCGGCCTCCCGCCAGGTGGCAGCTCCAGCGGTAGTATTTTTTAACCACCCCCTCCGGTTCCCTGCAGGGCCCCCACCCCCCACTCCCCCGGGTGCGGAAATCTCAAATTGAACACTTCCTGCTCCCCCCCGGGGCACCCCGGGGGGCCGTTTTTTCTTTGGACACCCACACCCGGTTCACCTCACAGCCTCCGTTAGTCCCCTGACCCCCAAAATGCCCCAGGTGCAGGAAAATCTCTTTTAGCTATTGAATACTTTTGTGCCCCCCGCGTGGGAGCATTTAGCGGTCGTATTTTTACATTTTGGCACACGACACCACGTCACCTGCACCCCCTCCGTTAGTCCCTGACCCCACTGCCCTGGTGGGAAGGGCCTTTAGACTATTGAAACCCCCTGCTGCCTCCCACCAGGGGGCAGCAGCTCAGCGGGGCTAATCCCGCCCTTTAGTGGTTGCCGGGCAAAAACTAGGTGAAAAACGTCCGGGGGTTATTGGGTTTTTTAATTCCTTCTGCCTTTTTTAAAGGGCGGCAACTAACGGGCGTGTTCCCCCTTTTGGGGGTTTGGGGTTTTGGAGTTAAAAAAAAAAAAAAAAAAAAAAAATGGGAAAAGGGTGTTCTTTCCCCCTTTTGGGCCCGGACCAGGCTTTTCCCCCCCTTTTTTCCCGGGAAAACTTTTGTTTTTATAAATAAACCCCGGTATCCGGGGCTTTGGGCCCAAGAAGTGGCGAGGGTTTAAAGTAAGAATTTCCGATAAATGTGAGGATTTTTAAAAAAAAAAAAAAAAAATTCAATAAATAGTACAAACATTTTCCAAGTATGCAAAATCACTAAACTAAGATAATAATGAAATAAATAGTTCGTAAAAATACCCAAAAGCTACAGTACAGATTTACACTCACCACCTCTGTGCCGTCGTATGATAATTCCTGTGGGTCCAGGGGCTTGTGGGAGCTTATAAACCCCCCTCCTCCCCCCCCCTGATACTCCCGATCAAAGGGGGTGGTGAATCTGGGGGTCGGAGTCAAGTCCTTGGGCTGACTATGCCTAAGGGGCCCGCAACAGGTGAGGATGGGGAGGCAGCCCAAAGTAGAGGAGAGAAGGTGGGGTTTTTAGAGGATATGAAGATGAAGGACCAAAGGGGCTTTTTTTAAAAAAGGTGTCTATGGGTTTTCTGGGGTAGTGTCCCGCAACTCTGGGGTTTCAAAAAAACCATCAGGTCTCCCGAAGAGTAGCAAAAAACCTAGTTCAGCTTCATATTTGGGGGGCCCAAATACTACTAGTGTTTTCCCCGCTGCCTGCCACGGAGATCCGTTGGTGAGCGGCAGTACATCATCGTCATCATATCGTCCAAAAGTTTGTTATCCGGGGGTTAAAAACCCAACGCAATCCAGCGTCCGCTGTCTGATACCCGGGTCACCTTTACCCACCAACCAATCACAACATCTTTTTTGGTTTGCGTCTCCCCGCCCCGCCATGTGGCGGTGAAAGTTAGCAGTCCAAAACCCTCAAATTCAAACACTGGATCAGTCCACAATCAGACCCATTCAGCCATTAAAGGGTGCTGGCTGAAACATCCTTTCCAAAAAAAGCCCCGTTTAAATGCCAGATTTGAGAATACTTGCCAGGGTTTTCGAGTGTCACTGGCCAAAACCCCGTCTTCCTCGTCAATCCCACCATTTCCTCCTAGAAACCCCCCCGTAAGCCGTTTCATGCCACGATAAAACCCTGGTCCCCTTGGTTTAAGGTGAAGTCGTATTAGGGGGCAAAAAACAAGCCCTGATCGACCTTTATCCCCACAAACTCCTCGACAGGGTGCGCGGGGGCTTTCGAGGGGAAAGGAGAGCTCGGACCGGTCCCGCTGTATGCAGGACTTCGTCTGAAATTAAAAAATTTCTGGGACCAATGTTTCTAAAAAACCATCCTTGAAGATCTTGGGAGTAAACCAAACCCTTTTTGAATGGTCATAAAACTGGAGTTATTTATTTTTCCCCGGGGCAACGCGGGTGTTTTTTCCTTGCCCATCACCACAGGAGTAAAGGGGGTGAGTGCTCAGCATTACACAAAAACACCAGACACTCGCGATTGCACCGTTTTCGACGGGCACAGTTTTCTCCCCCCTGGCCCGGGGTTTTTGGGAATTGAGCGTAGTAAAAGCCGTTTCGTCAGCATATAGATTTGCTCAATAAAAGTTTTTCCCTTTTTAAGCCCGTTTTTTCCCCATCCCCTTGTACGGCCCACATACACCCCCAAAGACGTCACCCTTCAGCTTGAGTGGTATTTGTGTAAAAATGGGGACAGTTGGCAAATCCCCTCCCCCCAGCGGGAGAGAGATTAATTTAACTTTGTACGGGGGCCGTACAGCGGTACGGCGTGCGGTAGACTTTGTTTTTGACGTCTTTTGAGGCCTTTTTTTGTTTTTGGCGGCCCTCAAGCGGGATGGTGGGAAAACCCGGGGTTTAATCAATCCTTAAAAGTCTGCCGAAATTCCTCTGCATAAATCTTCTGGGCATCCAAACTTTCACCACAAGACTTTCGCTTGGTAAGACCATGTCGAAGTTTGAAAAGATAAAACCAACCACAGATGTTGAAAAATTTGCAGACCTATCTCTCAGCAAATTCTCCAGCCCTCTTCACTCCAAAAAAACGAAACCTCACACCCCTTTGTACGATGTTGCAAGAAAACCCCTCTTTTAAAAATGATTAATTCTACTGCAATGGTTAGCCTAACCTTCCTTAACCCCCTTTTTTCCCGTCTTAGAACAAAAAAAAACTCACAGAAAACCCAAGAGCTTATCTTTTGATCTCCCAATACAAAAGGTAGACTTAGCAAAATCATAGTGTGCCAGATCCTAAAATAGACCACCTTTGTCAATCCTTTTAAGAATTTCCCGCTTACCTCCCGGGCATCCCCCTTTTTTTTCGCTTCACAGGTGGGGAAAAATCAGAAAACGCGGGTAAAACAGAGGGAAAAACGCACCTCCAGAGGCAGGGAAAAGCCCCAAAAGCCACAAAATCTTTCGCCATTGCCGAACCAGACCCGGGGGAATGAGGGGTTTACCCTAAAAAAACAGGGCCGCTAAAAAACAGTGTTTCAAAAATTTTCATAATTGAGAAAATTTGGGAAAAATTCAAAAAAATCTTAGATAATACGTGGAAGCAGAGGATTGGCGGTCTTGCATCCCTCACGCTCCTTGACAAAATTTTTTTAATTCCCCCTGGGGCTCCCAGGGGGGAAAGATTGGAAAAAAAAGATGTCGGGGAACTCACTCCGGCCTGACTTCCTGCTTGCGTTTTCAAATCATTTGTCATAATGGGCAGGACCAGGACATTTGTTTTATCGTCAGTCCCCGGGGTTGATTTCCCAAAAAGCACCAAAAATTTTGGGTAAATGGTTTTGCTCATTGGATATGGGGCCTAAGCCCCAGTTGACTGCAGCCAGATCACCCGTATTCCAGCTTATATAAAAGGTTTTTGTTTTAAAGAAATTGTGAGGGAGACTGGGGGTTTCTCAACAAAAAGGGTTGAGCGGCGGGTTAAGAAATTGCAAGACAAATTTTTTAATACAGGGAGGTCCCGTTATACGAGCATTCGGTATACGAGAATCCGATGATACGACATGTGTAAATTAGGGTCTATTTTCAATATACGAGATCAAAAATCCAATGATACGACATTCAAACTGGGCTGAGTAAAATTATCTACAGGGAGGTCCCGTTATACGAGTATTCGGTATACGAGAATCCGATGATATGAGAGGTGTAATTAGGGTCTATTTTCAATATATGAGATCGAAAATCCAATGATACAACATTCAAACTGGGGTGAGTAAAATTATCAAGTTCAAAATGCACGCCCTACCACTCCCTGTCTGGACAAAGGGGGATTTGGTTGACCCCAGTGAGGTCACCCCTAGCAAGCCGTGACCTGAAGAGTAATTAAGCATATGGTGTGGCTTGACATTGAGGGGTAATTAGCAGGTGTGCGGCCAAAACCTTGGACCGCAGTCAGGTCACCCCTAGCAGGCGTGACCTGAAGGGTAATTAAGCATATGGCGCGGCCTGACCTTTAGGGTAATTAGCAGGTGTGGGGCCCAACCTTGGAACCGCTACACTACCTTCTCTTGTATCACCTGGCGTCCCATACATTACAACGTCTTTTTGCTTGTTATGCATGTTTTTTTGTTTAATTAATGTGGTTATGTTATTTTGTGTGCTATTTTCTCTTTCAGAATGCATTATCTACAGAATAGGTATACAGTGTGGGTAATATAGACGCTGTGTGTTTGTTGTGTTTGCTATAGTTATTTTAGCTTGGAAAAACATTTCTTTTCTTTTTTTTATTTTTTTAATTGATGGGGTCTGGAACCAAACCTATATTTTACATTAGTTATGTGTTTCGTTATACGAGATTTTGCTTTACGAGTATGCCAGGTAGAACCTAACTGCTCGTATCTTCGGGACCTCCCTGTAGTTCAAAATGCGCGCCCTACCACTCCCAGGCTGGACAAAGGGGGATTGGTTGACCCCAGTGAGGTCACCTCTAGCAAGCCGTGACCTGAAGGGTAATTAAGCATATGGCGCGGCCTGACATTTAGGGGTAGTTAGCAGTGTGCGGCGCCAACCTTGGGACCGCAGTCAGGTCACCCCTAGCAAGGCGTGACCTGAAGGGTAATTAAGCATATGGCGGCCCTGACCTTTAGGGGTAATTAGCAGGTGTGCACCCCCAAACCCTTTGGGGACCGCTACACTACCTTCTCTTGTATCACGCAGCGTCCCCTACATTCAACGTCTTTTTTGCTTGTTATGCTGTTTTGGGTTTTAATTAATGGGGCAGTTATGTTATTTTGTGTGCTATTTTCTCTTTCAGAATGCTTTTTCTACAGAATAGGTTACAGTGTGGGTAATATAGACGCTGTGTGTTTGTTGTGTTTGCTATAGTTTATTTTTGCTTAAAAAAACATGTCTTTTTTTTCTTCTTTTTTAATTGATGGTCCGGGAAACCCAAACCTATATTTTACCATTAGTTATGGTTTCGTTATACGAGTTTCCCGCTTTTACGAGTATCCCAGGTGGAACCTAACTGCTCGTATCTTCGGGACCCCCCTGTATTTATTAAAAATCTGTTCATCTGTGTTTTCCCTTACGGATGTAACGAGACACGCTCCTTAACACACTGTACCCAGTAACTGTGGGTTTATTGACTTTTAAATTTTCTTGCTGTTTTGGTTAGAGATTTCACTAGCTGTCTTTCGATTTAAATTTTTAAGTTTTTTTTTGAAACTTTTTCTTGCGTCCAGGGCGAGACAGTGCGTTAGACTTTCAACAGTTAGCGAGTAAAATATTTTCAAGACTGGCCTGTTTGTGTTTATGTACATTTTCTGTGGTTATTTTAGGGGGGAATATAATGATCTTGTTGTGCGCATGTGTTTACCCATGGCGACGTGGAACTACGCCAACTACTTTGGGGAGGCGGTTTGCGGGGTGGTTAGCGTCTCCGACTGGCGATCTCGGTGACCCGAGTTCGATCCCCGAAGAAAACCAAAACCTTTCTGTACCGTCGAGTGGCCTAAGAACACCCACATGCCCTGCCCATCAACTTACCTTCGATTGCGAGTGCATCGGAGGACACAGGGGGCGGCATGAGCCTCTAAACACAGTCGTCACTATAAAATCCTGCCTGCGCCACACGGGCGAGGACCAACCATCAGAGCCCTCAAGTGAACCTCCAGAGCCTACCATCCGAGCCCGGGTCACCACTGCCTACAAGGTCGTATAGGCACAAATGTAAAAAAAAAAAAAAAAAAAAAAAAAAAAACCGTACGTTTAAATTTTTTTTTTGACGTAAATAACATTTGGGATGCAATAATTAAATAATGCAATTTTGATAATCAGGGCTTTCACATACATTCTTGCCGCCCTGCCGTATTGTAAAAAAAAAAAAAAAAAATAATAATGAATAATGTCGGAATCCGAATAATGACGCTCCGAATACGCGGGGTACTGATAATATATATATATATATATTATATATATTATATATATATATATATATATATATAATATATTACAGTAAACTCGTGTAAAGGACCCC
>JACEEZ010003144.1:13778-43265 GCA_016584305.1 Chionoecetes opilio
TGGTGGGACGATAACAATTTTTTCTAGTGTTTTTTTTATGTTTTTTTTGAATAATCGCAAAACCGGGTTTTTCTCCCCAATTTTTGTTGTTTTTTTGGGAGTTTATTTTTTTTTTTTTGGGGGGGGGGGGGGTTTAGGTAAAGGTTGGTTTGGAATTGTTCTTTTTTTGGGTTTTTTTTTTTTGGGTTTTAGGTTCCCTTTTCTTTTTTTTTTTGGTTTTTGTTGTCTTTTTTTGAAAAAAATAATAATATAAAAAAAAAATAAAATTTGGGGGACAAAAAAAGGGTTTGCAAAAAATTAAACCCAAAAAACATAAAAACAAAACCAGAAAAAAAATAGTTTTTTTCCACTAAAGTGAGGGGACAAATTTAATCTGGAAATTTCCCCTATTTTTTTCTCCAGCCCTTTCAAGATTATTTTCAGAAACCTCTAAAACGAAATTATAGGGGGGGGAGAGATCCCCCTTTTCCATTTAGGTTAAATCAGATAGTTTAAAGGTTAGGTTAGAGGTGGGGTTGGGTTTACAAAAAATGATAAAAAAAAAAAAGAAAACACAAAAAAACAGCAGTGTGAAGCAGAAAAAAAGGTTTTTGCGGGGCGCGCCTGGGGGGGAAGGCCCCCCCCCACCTACAAAAAAAAATTGATTTCCCGGGCAAAAAAGGGGAAAGGCAAAAACCATTCATTCAAAGCACATCAAACCTATTCGGGGGAAAATTTTAATTTTAAACCTCGAAATCACGGAATGCCCAAAATCATTTTTTTTTTTCCCCCGGATTTCTGCCAACCCCCTTTGGGGAGGCTCAGAACGTAATTTCCTGAAATTTTGGGTGCCATTAGACGCTTTTTAGTAAATTTAAAAAGAAATTTTTTATAGAATATAAACCTGTTAGTTTGTTTGTCCCATTAACAAATTTGGATATTCAGTTTAATTTTTGGGAATTTTATGGTCGACAACTAACAATTTTTTATAGCAAAGGAAAGATTGGGTGGGAAGGGGTTTAAATCTATAAAATTTTTCACCCGGGAGTAAAAAGCGGGGGTTTTTGAGAAAGCTGCGGCGGCCCGGCTGTTGGGGCCTGGGGGGTGGGGAGGCCTTTTGGGTCGGGCAGCTCCCGAGGAAAACCACAGCTTTCGGGACTAATAAAAGGGTTTTGGTCAGTTTTTTTCTTTAATATTACTTTTTAACGGATTAGCGGGGGGCCCGGTTTAAAAAATTAAAAAAAAAAAAAATGTAATAAAATTCCTGGAGCCTGCGTAGGGAACAACTGTCTGAATGGGAGAACCCAAACAAAATTGCCTTAGTTTCGAGTTAAAGGGGATTTCGGGAAAAAATAAAGGGGTTTCAGAAATGGTTTTTTGGGCTTTGAATTGGGGGTCCATTATATGTCCCCAAAAATCCTGGTTTTTAATTTTTATAGCAAAAACCCCCAAAAAATAGAAAAAAAAATTTTTTTGATTAGCCCGGCCCCCTTTAAAAAAAGCCTTTACTTTTTTTCCCAATTGCCTAAAAACACCCTTTAAAAAGTTTTCCCTCTTGAACACAACTTCCCCCCCATTCAACCCACCCTGTGCATATTTCTTTGATTATCTGTCGCTTAAAAAATTTTTTTTTTTGAAGTCTTTTGTTTGAGACCCATTATCTTTTCTTTTATAGGGACGGCCCTTTTCCTCCTCAGACAAATTTAAACCAAAATTTTTAGCAAACCACATAATAAAATTTGGTAGGTGTGAAATACCCGTTGAAATCAAAACACGAAATACTCCTTTATCCAGTGTATCACAGAATAGGTTTGAGTATTGAATCATCAAGAAGGCTTACTTGACTTAAAGCCATGTAACAGGAACTACCACGTGTAGGTCTCGCGGCCTCTTGTAGCTTCCTTATTTTCTTACGTATGTTGTTATGTAACTCAAATTATGTGCATGTATTGGTTCTACCTATCCTAAGCAAGAGGTTTGGGCCATGGCCGTGGTGGTGCCAGGAGGTTGCTGGCCACCACTACCCTCGCTGCGGCACCCGGCTCTCAGGCCACAAAGTCCCCCGAAACACCACTGCTGAAGCAAATACAGGCCAGGATCAAGTTCTCAGGTACTGTATTCAGCCTCCTTTTTGTTGCTTTGTCTGTTTGTTTATTTACATTCCTGCATTATGAACGAAAAAAATCCGGCGTCCCGCATAAGAAGCTCGTGCCACCCCGGCCAAAACCGAGATAACTATAGTCTATTTTATTTAATATGGTCAAAATGCAGTAAGGAGACCACGCCCCCTGCCTTTCTCCCATTGTCTACGGGGCAGCTGATTGGTGCACTCAATGGTCATCATGTGTACAGGTTACTCGTATCATTATCACTACCCAACACACTATCCTCACTACATAATAGCACGTGACCACTGGGAATTTTGACCATATTAAATAAAATAGACTATATGTATAGCACTCTATTGACATCTTAGCTTTGTTTTGGGAGTGGATGAGTGTCCCTTTCAATTTTCATATAATCCTTCTGTCCTTGTTTCATATACATTGTATCATTTTCAGGTCCCTTAACCATACACGAGTATATGAAAGAAGTCTTGATCAATCCCATTTCTGGATATTATTCTACCGGCAAAGACATGTTTGGGACTGACGGAGATTACATCACTTCGCCGGAGATCAGTCAGATGTTCGGAGAGGTAAAAACACACTATTTCATGCCTTCAGTAGAGCAATTTGTCCTTACAGTGGTAAAAAGACCTTATTTCATACCTGCACTAGACCTATTTGTCCTTACAGTGGTAAAAAGACCTTATTTCATACCTGCACTAGACCTATTTGTCCTTACAGTGGTAAAAAGACCTTATTTCATACCTGCACTAGACCTATTTGTCCTTACGTGGTAAAAGACTTATTTCATACCTGCACTAGAACCTATTTGTCCTTAAGTGGTAAAAAACCTTTATTTCAATCCCGCCTAGACCATTTGTCCTTACAGAGGTAAAAAGACCTTATTCATCCCTTTGCACTAGACTATTTAGTCCTTACAGTGGTAAAAAGACCTTATTCATACCTGCACTGACCTATTTCCTTACAGTGGTAAAAGACCTTATTTCATACCTCCCACTAGACACTTATTCTTACATGTAAAGCTTGGGAGATTCTGTAATTGACTTGCTTGCATTCATATTACTGGAACCTATCGTGGAGGTTATTATATTAAAGATTTACGCCCAATAGTCATTTTCTTCTTCCCAGCATGTGGCGTGAAATACAAAAATCACAATCATCATTTTTCTGTTTAAACGTCGATTTTCCCATAATGTCTATAGGTTAAGCCGTTGGATGATACGCTTCCAATTAATTGTCGGCTTCATCATTTTAAATTTGCGGCATGATTTTACGTACAATGTATACTTCAGCTCATTTGGATAAACGTTAGCACCATTAACCCTTGAGGTTTGAGAAAGTAATTCCATTGTAATATACTACCATTAACAATTTTTTAATTAATAAAGTTTATAACATTGATTAAGGAGGTCCTTTTATAGAGATTTCGATATACAGGAGGTCCGTTATACGAGCATTGGGTTTATAGAGAAATCCGATGATACGAGAGGTTTAAATTAGGGTCATTTTTCAATAAAACGAATCGAAAATCCAAATGATACAACATTCAAACTGGGTGAGTAAAATTTCAAGTTCAAAATGCTGCCTACAACTCCCTGTCTGGACAAAGGGGGATTTGGTGACCCAGTGAGTCACCCTAGCAAGCCTGACTGAAGGTAATTAAGCATATGGTGCGCTTGACATTGAGGGGGTAATACAGGTGTGGGCCAAACCTTGGGACCGCAGTCATTTCACCCTAGCAAGGCGTGACTGAGGGTAATTAAGCATATGGGCGGCCTGACCTTTAGGGGTAATTAGCAGGTGTGGGGCCCCAACCTTGAACCGCTACACTCCCTCTCTTGTATCACCTGGCGTCCCATACATTACAACTTTCCTTTTTGCTTTTTATGCATGTTTTTTTTTAAATTTAATGTGCATTTATGTTATTTTGGGTGCTATTTTCTTTTTCAGAATGCTTTTTCTACAGAATAGGTATACAGTGTGGGTAATATAGACGCTGTGTGTTTGCTATAGTTATTTTAGCTTGAAAAACATTTCTTTTTTTTTTCTTTTTCTTTTTAATTGAGGGGTCCTGGAACCAAACCATATTTACCATTAGTATGTGTTTCTTTATACGAGATTTCGCTTTACGAGTATGCCAGGTGGAACCTAACTGCTCGTATCTTCGGGACCTCCCTGTACGAGAATCCGATGATACGAGATATGTAAATTAGGGTATTTTCAATATACGAGATCGAAAATCCAATGTTACGACATTCAAACTGGGGTGAGTAAAATTACCAAATTATTTACTAAAGTAAATTACAAGTTATTTACTAAAATTATAAAGTCAGTTACTGACTATATGATTTTACCTAAGGTTGTACGATAATCAATTTGAAAATATGATAATTCTGGTGGCTCAGTACGACAATGTGGCCTACAAAAATTCACAACCCTGGGCGAGAAGCCAGCAACGGAGGTAGTATGGCCAGCAACAACCTGCTCTCGCACTATCTAGATACTACTTTCCCTAATGACAGAAGCTACAAAGCTGATTGAAAGCTCCCTCGATAGGTCGTAAAAGAGTAGGAAGGTTGTGACTGGCTAAGGCTTCATCCGTCACCAGCCAATGACAAATAGTTTTTGAAACTTCTCGACCAATAACAAGCCAGCGATACATATTTCCGGGGAAGAATGGCATGCCAGACTGCCTCTCCGTCTTCTGTCCCCGTCATCTAAAACTAATTCTCGTTTTATTTTGAATGTTTGCGTTTAAGTAGTTTTAATGTATCAGATAGTAAGATATATAAGTAAGGAGCCTGTTTGCTAGTGTATTGGTGGTAGAAGGTGTGTATGTTTTGTTAAAATGGTGAATATTTGTATATGGGGCGGCTCCGCGGCAAGTATTTCTCCGTCACTCTCTGCCCCGGGCCGCTCGGCCAGCATCACCTCATCTAAAACATTTTTAAAATTTCACCCTTATTTAAGGTGACACACGGTGCTACATTGATTTAGATAATGACACGTGGATATAACATCTCACCATAATCCTGAGTTGTATATAACGAGTGATAAGACGTTTAAGCCTGCCCAACCTACCTTGGCGGAGGAGGTGGCGGCCTGCCCCGTCCGCCGCCTCTCTCAAAAACCGCCGTCATACGCCTCACCTGTCCCTTTCCTGAAGAAGACAGTCAGCTCCTACGCCTGTGTAGCACCATAGGATGGATCACCAGTGATCATAGGATTCCTCAAAGGGTCCTCGCTTTCCTACTAAATAATACCAAGGAGATCTCCGCTGGCGGCGACATCGGCCGCCGCCGCACAACACAACACCCCGTTATCAGCTGTATAATATGTGCCTTCCTGAAGAAGTCAGGTCAGCCCCCAAACGCATGTGATAGCACCATAGGATATCACCAGGATCATAGGATTCCTCAAGGGGTTTTTGCACCCCTACTAAATATTACCAAATTTTATGATAGCTTGAAAAACATGTCTTTTTTTCTTTTTTTTTTTTTTTTTTTAATTGATGGGGTCCTGGAACCAAACCTATATTTTACCATAGTTATGGTTTGTTTTAGAGATTTCGCTTTACGAGTATGCCAGGTGGAACCTAACTGCTCCCTAACTTGGGACCTCCCTGTACATACAAACCTCGATTTCCCGGACTAAAAGGGGGGAGCACTGGTCCGGGAACCGCAAAAGTCCGGGAATCGCAAGTAGTAAAAAATATATATATATATTAATATATATTAATATTATATATATATATATATATTATGATATTATTATATAATTATATTATAATATATATATATATAGTCGAAGCCATTTCCACCCCCGGACGTTTATTTCCCACCTAGTATTTATTTACTGTCCGGGAACCACCCAAATTTAACTACCCCGCCGCGGACTTTTACGGGTTTTCCGCTGAGCAGCCCAGCCACCCGGCGGGTAGGCGGCCCGAAAGTGTTCAATAGTCTCAGAAATTTCCTTGCACCCGGGCAGGGGGATCAGGTGAATGACGGAGGCGGGGCAGGTGAATCGTGAATGTTTTGTGTGCCCAAATGTAAACAATTTTGACCGCGGCATGCTCCCACCCGGCGGGAGGCGCGTACATGACCAGGGTTGCAGGAGATGCTCGGACCGCCGGACAACTTTGGTCAATTACGAACAGGGGCAGGGATTTAACGTTTAAAAAAAAATAATAATAATTTTAATTTGCCGAGAGACTGACATATCCCGGACCCGGATTTTATCCGGCAAATCCGTATCCCGGGGAAAACGAGGTTTGTGTGTAGTATTTATAGATATGACTGTTTAGTATCCTTTGTCAAACTAATTTTTTGTATAAATTTAGTACTTTTTCCCAAACTTTAGGACTAACAATATACGGATTCATATACAAAAGGAAAGATTTTTGGTGTGAAAGGTAACGCCAATCTGCTGCAAAACAAACTATAACTAAAGCAATATGGATGTGGAGTTTGACAGTTTGGTGCAAAATTTAGGTTTGCAAAAAAAATACATTCACTCTAGGGCAAAAGTAAAGGCAAGTGATGGAGTGATGAATATAGGAACAATTCAATTATAAAAACAGTTTAAATTCGAGTGGAAAAGCGTAGATTTTAAAAAAAGGAAAATAGGGATAAAATGGTTCACAAATAGGGTGGGTAAATGATTTGAAGGACTCAGTAGACAGGTGGTTTTGTGTGGAGTCAATAGGGGGCTTAAAAAGGGGTCTGCATAAAGTCATGGATGGGGAAAGAAGGTGGATGTTAGAAAATTTAAAAACTGTTAAGTACAGGAATACAAGTGTAAAGGGCTCGCGGGCTCTGGTAGCTTCCTTATTTTCGTTATGTTCTATGTAATTTTTGATAGATGTTGATTGAGTAATGATATGAAATAGAGGCTGGCCCGGATATCTGAATCTGCCCCCGCGTATATCCACAACCATCTTTAACATCTGCCTCCGCGTATATCCACACCATTTTTAACATCTGCTTCCGTAGTTCCACACCATTTTTAACATCTGCTCCGCGTATATCCAAACCATTTTTAACATCTGCATCCGCATATATCCAAAACCACCATTTTTAACATCTGCATCCGCGTATATCCACACCATTTTAACATCTGCCTCCGCATATATCCACACCATTTTTAACATCTGCCTCCGCGTTTTCCACACCATTTTTAACATCTGCATCCGCGTATATCCACACCATTTTTAACAACCGATCCGCGTATATCACACCATTTTTAACATCTGCCTCCGGTATATCCACACCATTTTTAACATCTGCATCCGCTTATACCACAAACCCTTTTAACATCTGCATCCGCGTATATCCACACCATTTTTAACATCTGATCCGCGTATACCACACCATTTTTAAATTGCATCCGCGTATATCCACACCATTTTTAACATCTGCATCCGCGTATACTCCACACATCTTTAACATCTGCCTCCGGTATATCCACACCATTTTTAAAAATCTGCCTCCGCGTATATCCACACCATTTTAACATCTGCCTCCCCCATATATCCACACCATTTTTAACATCTGCATCCGCGTATATCCACACCATTTTAACATTGCATCCACGTATATCCACACCATTTTTAACATCTGCCTCCCCATATATCCACACCATTTTTAACATCTGCCTCCGCGTATATCCAAAACCATTTTTAACATACGCAATGGATCTTTTTAATGCACACCCCTTTAAAATTCGGATGTTTTGCGGATATCGGAATAACTAAAAACATGGTTGGAGAGAGAGAGAGAGACGAGAAGGAGAGAGAGAGGGAGTGATTTTAGGAGATAGGCTGGGATTGTTGTAGTGAGTGTGTGGAAGTTGTGTGTTTTGTGAGTGAGTGTGTGTATGTTGTGGGTGCAGTCAGTGAAATGTGGGTGTGAGTGAGTGAGTTTAGTGTGTATGTGAGTGAGTGAGTGTGTGTGGGGAGTGAGTGGGATGTGGGTTTAGTGAGGAGTGTGTGGGATGTGATGAGTGAGTGAGTGTGTTATGTGAGTGAGTGAGGTTGTATGTGATGGGTGGTGTGTGTATGTGAGTGAGTGGTGGTGTATGTGACTGAGTGAGTGAGTGTGTGTATGTGAGTGAGGGGGTTTTTGGTAGTGAGTGATGTGAGTGAGTGTGTGTATGTGAGTGAGTGAGGGGTTGTTGTAAATGTATTTACTGAGTGAGTGAGTTTTTGTGTATGTGGGGTGAGTGAGGGGTGTGTGTATGTGAGTGAGTAGTGGTTTTATGGGGAGTGAGTGGTGTAGTGTGAGTGANAAACCCTATTAACTTAGTCATATGGTAGTCCCAGCTGCTTCGTCACTGTAGATATAATCGTGTCAGCCAACCTAATTTGCAGCTAATGATTTAGTCCCTTCGCCATGATTTTGTTAATTAACTCAGTCAATAAAACTTTAAAATGGAAGATTACGTTACTATATATATAGTTGTTAGTTGATAATTAATTATATCTAAGTGGTGGTAGAGCCTGCTGGGCCTGAAAAGGACGCGTAGCAAAGCGTATTTAATTCCACCACCACCTAACTACTACAATAACTAGTACTACGCAACCTCTGTTATCTACTACCTGGCATATGTATTGACACTGAGTCATTCTTGACCCCGCGAAAACCCCCGCCTCCAGCCTCATAACCAGCGGTTGTGGTAGGCTCATAATTACCTCACTCACCACCACTTTGAACCCACATGAAACATCAATATTCCTCACTCGGGGTACCAAAATGTGGGAATTTATATAACAAACATATTTAATCTGAGTTTCTTACCTATTAAATCAAACCCATGGCTATCACCCGACACATCATCCCAGCTATTTAACTAACTAGGATACTTATCGGTGGATAGTGGGTTGAATTACGGCGGTAGGTTTGGATCAATATTGAAATTTGTCTTGTGATCCGATGTGGTCGCCCGTGTTCAGGGCTGCCCGTGAAATACAGAAGCGGTGGGCGGGGGCGAGTGTTTCGTTACAGCGTCAGAAGGGCTTTCACACCAAGTTACTGACCCGGCTATCATCAGTGTGTTGATTTTTAAACACATGTCCTATTGTTTTTTTCCACTATATGTAAAAATTAAAGTATGTACAACATCTCTTCATATTAATCAGAGAAGAGATATTAACCGACGGAGGTGTGGAGTGTACTGTCCTTTTAGTCCAGCACGTCTATTAACAATTAGATGTTATCCTTTCGGATGCCTGGAGTGTACTTGTACTTGTAGACAAGCAAGCACGTATATTAGATTGATGTTATCCTCACGGAGGGTCTGGGTGTACTTATTCTCCGATGGGCAGCGGCTAGCGGCCACCCCACCTATAGCCACGTACAGAAATCTTAGTGGCTAGTATTTATGGGCGGCAACCAATGACCGCGCTCCAAGTTTAGGTGCTAATTATTTAAGTGCAATGTTTATTAACCACTGGGAATATTAATTTATCCTATCCCAGTACTAATCATTTACTTAAATTACCTTAATTATTACCCATTACCATTATAATTATATATATACATCCCTATACACCTCTATCGCGAGCGGAAAATACTTCACTCACAAGGGGGGGGGGGGGGGGGGGAAACAAAACCACCACTCTACCAATTATGAGAGGGTGGTTTATGGATAATTTCCACAGACTGAATGACCATTATGGCTCACATTCAAATCTGCAGTGGGAACAGCTGCTGAACTACTCTTATTAGTGACTGCCATATTAACTACAGGGAGGTCCCGAAGATACGAGCAGTTAGGTTCCACCTGGCATACTTGTAAAGCAAAATCTCGTATAACGAAACAAATAACTAATGGTAAAATATAGGTTTGGTTCCAGGACCCCATCAATTAAAAAAAAAAAATATATACATGTTTTACAAGCTAAAATAAACTATAGCAAACACAACAAACACACAGCGTCTATATTACCCACACTGTACTACCTATTCTGTAGAAAAAGCATTCTGAAAGAGAAAATAGCACACAAAATAACATAACTGCACATTAATTAAACCTAAAACATGCATAACAAGCAAAAAAGACGTTGTAATGTAGGGGACGCCATGTGATACAAGAGAAGGTAGTGTAGCGGTCCCAAGGTTGGGGCCGCACACCTGCTAATTACCCCTAAAGGTCAGGCCGCGCCATATGCTTGATTACCCTTCAGGTCACGCCTTGCTAGGGGTGACCTGACTGCGGTCCCAAGGGTGGGGCCGCACACCTGCTAATTACCCCTAAATGTCAGGCCTCGCCATATGCTTAATTACCCTTCAGGTCACGGCTTGCTAGGGGTGACCTCACTGGGGTCAACCAAATCCCCCTTTGTCCAGCCCTGGAGTGGTAGGCGCGCATTTTGAGCTTGAATAATTTTACTCACCCCAGTTTGAATGTCGTATCATTGGATTTTCGATCTCGTATATTGAAAATAGACCCTAATTTACACATCTCGTATCATCGGATTCTCGTATACCGAATGCTCGTATAACGGGACCTCCCTGTACTGTAGGGTCTGAGTTATTATCACTGTTAGGACAAAGAGCGATGTTATGAACAGATTGTTTACATTTCCTACAAGTTATTAAGTTTATGGTTCTTATAAGTTTGTGGGTGAGTTGGTTGTGATAGGCTGTGGGTGGAATGCTTTTTTTTCTTCATGTTATGTATGAGTTAATTATAAGTTATCCCTACTTTTGGTTAGGCTATGAGGTAAAAGGCTTTAGCCTACCATTACTTTTTCTTAAATATGATACTGTATATGCAAATATGGGAAAATTTTTTTCCGCGGGAATTAGTGGCCGTCAAACAGCTGCGGGGCAGCCGGCAATCTCGCACCATCAAAATCGCTTATCTAACCTAAATAACTCAACAAACCCTAACCAAACAGTAACCTAACTTAACGCCTGCATACTGAAGAAAAAACCATTCCACCCACAGCCTATCACAACCAACCACCCACAGCCTGTCTCATCCCAACCTCAACAGCCTGGCATAGTGCATAACACTACCGCAACTTATCACAGCTCGCTAAACCCCAAAACCTACAAAATCATTTGCAAGTTACTTATCCATGCACAAGTACATTTAATATTACATCAAAATGGTCTTCACAGCAGTACATAAATGTTCTCTCATCGGGAAATCACCCTAGCAGACATCCACATGTTTCCTGTTTTTCTTGTCTATAGCATGTTATGAGCACATTCTCTGGTGTTTTAAATGTGGTGTCCTTGCACATTGGCACAAAGCAACATAATATGTTCCTTTTGTCTGGGACATGTTGAATGGAAAGGTATGACGGTCTGCTGATGCCAAATAGAGCATCAACTGGGCGAGATCTGAGACTAAAGGGACAAGTAACCTCTCACAACCAATCACAGCGCGTTCCGCGGTGATATTTTGACCCCTAAACAGGCATATATATAATTTATGGTGCATTTTTTCTGCAAATTCACTGGTTTATGGCCTTCTGACCTCCCCTCCTTGTTCAAAATAGCATTTATTATATACGGAAATGTGTCAGGAAGATGATAGTTGGTCGTTTTCTAAACATCCTGCTGTTATTTCAAAATCATGTGTTATCACAAGAAAATAGAAGACATGACTGAGTCGGCGAGGGATGATGATGTTAGAGCCGAGTCCACCAAAGCCAAACATTGTTTCTAGTATCTACTGACCTTGGTCTCATTTAAACAAATTTACAGTAACATCTAAGATATTTAAATGATATTACAACATCACACAGATAATGTTTATATGAATTTCAACCAAAAATATGGTAAAAAAAAAGCATCATACTTACAAAGCGAGGCAGGAAGAAGGGTTTGGGGGTACGCGTAGTACTTTGTCTATGAATGCTCACTGATAACTGCGGTCAAGGTTGACTGGTGGGAAAGCAGCGTCCCTTGGCGTACCCACTACAGGGCCGGATCAAGAGCTGTGGGGCCCTGGGCTCAGCTTTTGTGGGGGCCCTATATTCGCACAAAAATTAAGCACTTTTGTGGGTATTTTGAGGCCTATGTTTGGCAAAGAACTATTAATGCATAGACTGGTATTCAAAGATAAAGGAGAACAAGACAGCAAATATGTTTTGGTTTTGTAACTTGCCATGTTTTTAATATTACCGTTTAAAAGCTAATATACTATGGTGGGGGCCCTTTTGGGGGGGGCCCTGGGGCTAGAGCCCGGTACCCCCCCCTTAATCCGGCTTTCCCACTCCCCCTGAACAGTACCGTACCGCGCAGAATCGTTTTTGAAACTCACTACGGTCACTTGGGAATTTTTTGCGGAAATAATTCCGCAAGCCCCAAATCTGCAACTTTTTACTCGTCCGCAATCCGCAAACAAATTCAGACTTCTGCAATTTGCGGAAGTGTCCAGCTCTGGTATGGGTTGCAGCAAATCATGTTTTTTGCTCAGCCATGAGCTTAGTGGGTGGCTCCATGACCTCTCCACCTGGATTGTTGTTTACAAATGCAACTTATAGTTTTACCAAAAGTTGCACTTGGTTACAAAGTTTAGGTTCGTGTCCGCAGACTTTGTAGATACTAATGACAAACCTGAAAGGTAGGTGTCCCCAAGATCATAGAGGAAAAAATGAAACATGTTTTTTTCACTTGAAATGTTTTACTTCTGTTCACAATGCATAAGAAGGAGTTCCCTGTGAAATTAGATGAAATTCGGAAATATTTAGGGTCACGACAACTGAAACAATTTTCTAATAACCTTCAAAAACAAAGAAAAAACTCAAAACATCCCACTTTTTAGAAAGAAACTTATAAGGAAACCAAACCAACAGTTTTCATTGTTTCCATTCAGAAAGCCTTCTTTTGAAGGTCCTCCTTCTTTCCCGCCCCACAAGTTTCCGATGGTGGTGGACTAACTGGAGGAAATACTTCTCCCTGTGCCGGCCGACTTCGTGGACCCCAGGGTAGCGCTGGACTAGGGCGATGCCCCGCTCCGCGGCATCGTTGACCACTCGGAGGCCCAAAGTGCCCTTCCGAGCGTCCTTGAATGGGTCGTCCTCCTCCCACAATGCGGGGTCCTTTGCCAGGAAGCCCTCGCCCGCGTCGATTTTTCTGAAAAAAGGGCCGTGTCTTCGAAGTGACGAAGGACGAGAGGAGGAAGATATCGTCATCTTTTTTCCCTCCAATCGCTTGAGTTCCTTCTTCGAGGCGGGCTTGTCCAATTGCCTTGACCATCTGCTTCTTCTCCTCCACATCAATCCTTTGAGCGAAAAAGGCCAGCCCCCCGCGTTTTCCCCGGAAACGTACCACAGGTGGCGTCGCAGGGCTTTGTTCTGCTGCCTTGGCAACGGTTTTGGTCGGGGGTATGTCTTGAGGATCTCGAGGAAGAGCACGTCGTTCAACGGAGCTTTCACAGAGATTGGTGCCTCATGCCATTGTTTTGCAGTACACCAGAGCAACGAAGAGGGCCACTCGTTCCACTCCGGCCTTCTCTCGACCAGCCCACGACGCTGGGATTTCAGCATCTGAAGCTTGAGGCAGTAGATGGCCTTGGCCATCCACCAGGCTTGATGGAGAGCTCCAGGACGGGGGGGAATGGTTTTGGCTGGACCTGCACCACCGAGGAACAGGTAGAGAAGACGGAGAAGCTCTTCATAGTCCTCCCTGGGATGGTTTCTTCAACATCAGAGCCTCCTTCAGGAAGGCCAATGCGTCGTCCTTCAGCTTGCTGGCAGTGTCCATTGGTGGCGAAGAACTCTACGAGGTCTTCCGATGTTTCCACCGTCTCTTCTGCGAGAATTTCCCCGAAGGACCATCGATCACGGAGTCGTTTTGAAGATTCCAATGTCCAGGACCAGAGGAAGAGCCGAGGCTGGCTTCGAAGACATCCTTGAGGATCACCCGTGGACATGATGGCGGCAGGCCAACCAAAGCAAGCTTCGTCCGAGTTCTTGCTCAATCCGAATGCAAGCACTTGCACCATGCCAGTTTCGAAGCCGTGGTGTCGAAAAAAGAAGGCGATGATCTTGTCCCTAACGCCCGCTTCGTCCCCCTCCTTCAAGACCACTGCAGCCACATTTCTGCCAGTCGAATCTGAGCTTGCCGGGACCCCAAAAAGGGAAATCGGCATCATCTTCCCCTGTGGAGAGGACAGCGATGCGGTCCTCCGTATCGCCCCGAGAGGGACGGGAGGAGTTTTCTGTCCCAATGCAGGACGAACACCTCAGGTATCTCCTGGTTCCGCAGTTCCACGATCTTCTCGGCGGCTTGCTCTTCCCCGCAATTCGTGCTCGATGGACGAAGAAGAGCACGCTCTTCGAGACCGCCATACTCCCAATGTCCATTTTCCCAAAAACTTGAGCGGTAGCTGCGAACCCTTGACGTTGCTTGCCGCACCGAAACTTCTCTCGATCCCAAGTTGAAATGAGGGTTAAGATTTCCCTTTACGGAGATCGATGGCGACTGTTTGAGTTTTTTCCTCTGGCTTCGGGATCCACGAGCCGGTGATGACGTCGTCGACACAGGACTGCTGCTGCTGCATACTGCTTTGGCTTGGGATTCCGCCCTTGCGTCAGCCTGACAATGTCGCTGTCTTCACTTCCCGGAGCCGTTGAGTCCGAGTTTCCGCGCTCGCCTGCTTCTCCACCTTCTTCGCTGTCACGAGGTCAATTCCAGCCATGAATGATTCCCCTCTGTCCCTTCTCTCTGACTCCGTAGGAACTCCTTGTCCTCGTCCTTCACGTCTGCCCGTTGGAGAGAGGAGGAGTGTGCGAGGTCGAAGATTTCTTGGAGGTCTCCTTTGAAAATCTCCTCAAACCATACGATGTTTCGGCCCTGTCTTTGTTTTTTGTTCTTCTTGAAGTCTTGTACGCCTTTACCAGCCTTGACAGCTTCGTGCCGGCGTGTATTACTGTAGTTGTCGGAATCCCTGCGCGCGACCAAAGGGGAGAACCTCCTCCACCACCGCCTTCCTGCTCCCGCTCGCCATCTTCCCCATCTCCGGTGGTGGTGGTAGTAGCGGGGGAGGCCTGCTCCTTCGATGGTAGCCGGACTCCGGTGATTTCATTGATTGGAGCCTTGTCGATCAGCCAAAGATTACTAGCGGCTCTTGTTGCCATGTTGATAACCTGAGGGAGAAAAAAGTGGAAATTTAGAAAAATCCTGAAATTCGAGTCACTCCCTAAATTTCCTTTGTCGGGACCCCTAAATATCTAAATTCCCCCAAAATTTCACGAAATACTGTTTTACTATGAGAGAACCGAATAACCACAGCGTGCAACTTTCAAAATTTTTTTGATTTTGGGACCCCTACTGTGGGGGGTCATGACCAAGCTCTCAAATCGTTTGGATATTGTTTTGAGTTTATTTTTTTCCTCCCCCATTTAATTTCATGTCCCGGGGCAGCAAAAAAATGATAAAGTCGAGTTGGGCAGCAGTGAGGATGTGGACTCTAGTATCAAAGCCAGCGGGAAAGATAAAGTTTCCGGGAAAGCCCTCACCTCAGGCACAGACCTGCGGCAGACTCCAGTCTGTGGAGAAGGGCTACCCGGGAAGCACCAGTGTACGGGGGCATACGGGTAAGCACCAGTGAAACAGGGCATATGCCAGGTAACACTTATTCAAGAGCATATCCCAGGTAAGAAACCCTATACAGAGCTATACCAGGTAAGCACCTATACAAGCATATACCAGGTAAGCACCTTACAGACAATACCGGTAAGCCCTATACAGGGGCATTACCGTGCACCTACAAGAAAACCCAGTAACACCTATCAGAGAAATATACCAGGAAAGCACCATACGAGCTATACCAGGTAAGCACCTAACGAGCTATACAGGTAACCCAAACAAGCATATACCATTAAGCACCTATACAAGCTAACCGGGTAAGCCCCTTACAAACATATCCAGGTAGCACCTACAGAGCATATCCCAATAACACAAGTGTACGGGCCATGCCGTAACACCATGTACAAGGCTGTGTCAAGGAAGCACCATTTTTACGGGGCATATGCCAGGTAAGCAACTTTACAGAGCAATGCTAGTGACACCATGTACGGGGTATATGCCGGTAAGCATTAGTGTATAGGGCTATGCCGGGTAACACAAGTTCATCACCCATGGTCTTGTCGACGGGCCGACTCGCGATCGCCAGTTTCACCCGCGTGTGCGAGCTTGGAGCTCTTTTATGCCGTCATTGGGGGTAATGCTGGGAACTCCACACCACACAGCCTCATCCCCTTGCTCAGGGGGACAAAACCCCCCCCCAATTTCCCCTCAAAAAAAAATTTCCCCCCTGTATAGTGGGGTCGGGATTGAACCCCGGACCACAGAATGGTGGGGGGCCGCACTAACCAACAGCCGTTCGGGCGGTGGGTTGTGCAGAACATATCCACGTGAGCAAAAAGTGTCGTCCCTATTTGCTTTGCACCTTTATACTATACATATCTAAAACCAAAACCCTGATATCTGCTACATCTACTTTAACAAAATTGGTAGAAAAATATTTTTACTTTGATGCATTATTTTATCAATTTTTTTTTAAAATCACGTTTTTTCAAGTGTTTTATGTTTTTTTTAAAAAGGCTAAAATTCATAATTGCCAGTTTTCGCCCTTTTTTTGTAGAGAAATTCTGTTTTTAAATGAAACATCATTACCCCAGCCCTAACTGCCTTTGCCTGGCTTGCATTTTTGCCCCAACACAGGTCTCTTAGGCCACCTTCTCCAACCTAAAGCCATTGATCAGTTTTTTTTTAAATTTTTTCTCTCGATGATGTGTTCATAAATAAAATCTCTGTATTCCTAAACCTCAAAACCGTGAGACAAAAAGGCATTTTGCACTAAAGAAAAAAACAAATATATACATAATCGTGTATTGTATATGCAAAAAAATGCAAGCAGGTGTACTCCAAGTCCCATCAGTGTGTTTTTATATTTGATAGTGGCAGAGAATCCATATTTGGTGACTGAAACATGTTAGATTTTTGCAATAGTGCTATGGGTCAGAACCAAATGTATTTTTATCTTTCAGCTGGAGAATCTGAGCATCCAGGCTATATCAGCAAGGCTCGAACATAGCCACACTCCACCACCAGATTACAGAATGTGACTCCATACTTGAGGTACTAAACCACTGCCGTTTATTACTCATCAAACTTAGATTCCCTTGTGTAATGTGTTTCTTATTACATGTTTTAAAGAAATTGAAAAAGAAATTGAAATACATATCATTTCACTTACCCAAATTTATCTAAGGAAAACTCCATAAGTTTTATTTTGTCCCATATCTCAACTCAGGGGTATGTAGCAGAGATTTGGAGTGGATTCAGTCTCTACTCACAGATTGTCAACATGTTCATTGTATTTTTGTAGTCTGTACTCTGTGAAGGAACAGCCTACTTATCTATGATCCTTGTTAGATTGATCAAAATTACAATACAATTTCATGCATTCAGTAGCTGATCAGAACTCTACTGGAGCTGGGGTGCCATTTCAGTTCAGCTAAAAGTTATTTTAGGCTTTTTCTTGTGTGCACCAATCATCAAACGTGTGTAAATTTTTTTGTGTGCATAACTCAGGACAAAAACGCAAATACAGAACGGCATATTTTTGGGATGAAGTGCTTGGCTTGGAAAGGACACATTCAATCTGTGAGCTGAAAAGCTGGAAAGAAAGGGGACAAAGTTGTATACACACATTAGAAATCTGATTGATTTGGAAAATTTGGGCATATATGACAATTGAACCTTGTCGTAATTATACAAGCAAATAAATTTACTATTGTTTGTACTATGTGTAATGTGGTGTAGTTACTTATATAAATAATTCTGCCCACCTCTCAAAATCTGGGGCCCGCTTTACCAAAAAAAACGCTCACTATATGCCAAGTTAGTTAGAATCTCCTACTTTGTGGGTAAACAAACATAACATGCTAGAATGCTATTTGCTTTTTACAGGTACAAAGCACAATTATTGAAAATAAAAGAGACATATCTCTTCAACATAACTGTAAACACAAAATAACCAGGCACTGGTTATAAGAACATTAGAAAATAAGGAAGCTACAAGAGGCCGTGTGACTTACACGTGGGAGTTCTTGTTTTCTTAAAAACTACCTACATCCACCCTTTCCATCCCCATCCATGAAATTGTCTAGCCTCCTTTTAAACCTCCTTATTAACTCCGCACTAACTACCTGATCACTGAGTCCATCCAATCATTTACCACCCTATTTGTGAACAGGTTTTTCCCCATTTCCCTTTTTTAAATGTATGTTTTTCCAGTTTGAATCCCATTACTTCTTATTCTACCCTGATTGCTAGCCGTAGAACTTTTCCTACATCTCCTTTATTGATCCCTTTAAACCACTTAAAAACTTCTATCAGATCGCCCCTCACTCTAAAGCCTTTCAAGTGAGTGGGAAATTGAATAGCTTCAATTTCTTCTCATAATAAAGTTACGCATCCCCTGTATCATTTTGGTCATCCTTCTCTGCACTGATTCTAACAAGGCTATATCAATACTGTATACGGTCACCAAAACTTAACCGCATAGTCTAGGTGAGGTCTGACTAGAGCCAACTATAGCTTTCAAAAACAATAACTTCAGCACTTCTACTTTTAACACTACTGGTAATTAATCCTAACACCCTATTAGCTCGATTTCTAGCCTCAATAAATTGTTCCTAGGAGGGGGGTATGACTTACCCGCACTCCCAGATCTTTTTTTCCACCTTCTGATCTTTTCAGCGTTACATTGCATATAGTGTACCTATTACTAGGATTTTTTTCTACTAACATTAATTATACTACACTAATCAATATTAAATTCCATCCCGCCACCTGACTACCCACTCATTTAACTTATCTAATCCCCCCTGCAATATGTTTACATCAGAATGTGATTTAATAATCCTACCTATCTTAGTATCATTAGCAAACTTGCTGTATCACTGCTAATCCCACTATCCAAGTCGTTGATGTAAATCAAAAAGTGTAATGGTCCCAAAACGACCCCTGTGGAAGCCCAACTTGTTACCTGCCCCCATTCAGATTTTGAACCTTAATTGTAACCCTTTGTTTTCCTATCACTTAGCCAAGATCTAATCCAACAAAGAACCTTCCCATCTATTCCATGTCCATAACCTTATTTAAGAGTCTCTCATGTGGTACCTTGTCTAATGCCTTACTAAAGTCCACGTCTACTATATCATTATTTGCTGTCTCATAAACTTCCTATAAAACTTAATAAATTGGTGAGACATGATCTACCCTTGGTGAACCCATGTTGTGAATCATTTTTCAACTATGGTTTTCTAAATACTCTCTAATGTTTTTTGCAGTAACAGATTCCAATAATTTACCTACCACTGAAGTCGGACTAACGGATCGATAATTAATTTGACATTAATCCTCTATCACCCTTCTTAAATATGGGAACTACATCTCCCTTCCTCTACGTTAACAGCACCTCCCCTATATCAACTAATTTCCTAAAAATGTGCACTAACGACTCACAAACGACCATTCATTCACAGAACATGCAGGGGATGCTGGAGGTTTCTTAACCCACCTTTCCACCATCAGTCAAGAAATACAGTCCCTCCAGGAACAGTCTGCCTCCATAAATGTCCAACTCACTAACAGGAAGCAAGTCCATGTTGAGATGTCAACTTTTATCGACCAGCTGATGGTTCCAGAAAATCATGATTCAGTAAGATGTTTATTTGGATTCATTTTAACACTGCTTAATGCTTCTTTATTCCGGTGCGAGGTGTAATACCCTATTTTACGGCTTATAAGACTCACTTTTTCCCCAAAAAAATACCCTGAAAAGTACTCATGTGTCTTCCAAGACGAATGTTGTACTTTGTATGAAGTACTTCCTCAGTACTTCAGTACTTACCTGTTACAAGGATTTCAAATACCATAAGACATTGAAATAAACTACATATTTTACGGCTTATAGACTCACTTTTTCCCTAAAAAATACCCTGAAAAACACTCATGCGTCTTCCAAGATGAATGTGGTAGGAGTAGCTTAGGTAGCCATTCAATTCAGCCTCTTATATGATGTAACCCCAGTACTTATCTGTTACAAGTATTTGGAATACCATAAGACAATTCAAATCAACTAATCTGTCTTCACGCTGTGATGTTTACTGCGGTACTGGTGGGAGCCATTCTGCCTTGGCAGATTGGCACCAACAGCCATTCCGTGTATAAGGAACTTTGTTTGTTACATTAGATGAAAGTTTGTATACATATGTACATGCAGCTATCACAAATACACGCATACAGGAAAATTCAAACAATACGTGGTGAGGCACAGGAGGCAGGCAACGTAGTGAGGCATGGGAGGACGTGAGAGGTGTTTTACACTCTGGACGACAAAGCCAGACTCAGCTGATCGGCACGCCAGGCAGACATGCAGCTGCACACCGCTGCGGTCGGGTTTGTTTTCACTCCCCCCATCCGACCTGCATGTACATGTTCAGCCAGCCAACATGACGATTTACTTATACTATTGCATACAAGCTAGAAAATAAAAATGGCTGATGAGCAGTGCTGTATGAAGATAATGAATAGTGAGTGTGTTCTTGTATGAAAATGACTACACTACCCTCCCGAGTTTCGCGCTTGCTTTCTTCCGGAGGCATAGCGCGAAACTCGCGGATCGCGAAAACTCGGGTATTATAAACCCTGTAAAAATGCTTATTTAGTCCGTTTTTTTTTTTTTTTTTGTTGTTGTTGTTGTTGTTGTTGTTGTTGTTGTTGTGTGTGTGTGTGGTGTGTGTGGTGTGGTGTGTGTGTGTGTGTGTGCCTACAGCGCCGTTATGCAGTGACCTCCAGGGGTGGGATGGTAGGCCTTGGAGGTTAACTTGAGGGCTGTGTACCTACCGTATATTTTACAGCTTATAAGACTCACTTTTTCCCCAAAAAATATCCTGAAAATGCCCAAGCCCTGTCCACCCAGCAGTGAATGGGTACTGGGTGTTAGCCTAGAGTTTTGTGACCGCCTCCCGGGGTGGTGGCTTCGGCCAACACTACGTAGAGAAGAGGAGGGAGGAGAGGAGCTTGAGATTGAGCTTGAGTTGGGAGTCACCAGCGGATGCTGTTTTGGTCTGAGTGAGTGAGCTTGACAACGTATCTTGTCAGCTGATGGTTGTGTGACGGGTGTTATACGGCAATAACACTGTCACAATGCCTTCCTCTCTTCTCTCGTCTCCTCCTGTACCTCCAGAAACCACAGTACCCACACGTCATGGTTAATCACTTATAAAGGAGTATTTTGTGGTAAATAGTAAGGTAAGGTGCTACTTATTTCGAGGTGTTACCTATCTTATGCAACACCGCTGCTCCTGTAGAGAAAAACACAAACAAATGGAAAAAAAACAAAGCAAAACTACATACAGCTATACTAAGCCTATTATAATACTATACTAAGCAGGAAGGAAGGAAGACGTGTCCCGTACGTCTCTTATGGGAGGCGGTAGCAGAGTTGGTTAGCGTCAAGATATATGGCAAGCTCGAGCACGAGCTTGACAGACGACCTACAAAGTGATACTAAGCAGAAAAGGTCACAAGAAGAAGAAGTCTCCGAGTGGCGTTCTCGGTGATCCGAGTTCGATCCTTGATGAGGGCTGTAAAATCCACTTAAAATCTTTCTCTGCACTGTTGAGTGGCTAAGAACACCCACACGCTGCCCATTAGCTCTACCTTCGATTGTGAGTGCATCGGAGGATACTGGGGGCAGCATGAGCCTCTAATCACAGGCGTCACTATAGAAATTCTGTCTGCGCCACCACGGGCGAGGGCCAACCATCACAGCCCTCAAGTTAATCTTCAGGGCCTACCATCCCACTCCTGGAGGTCACTGCCTAACGGCGCTGTAGGCACACACACACACACCAATAAAAAAATAATAAAAAATAAATTAATTAATTAAAAAAAAAACGCGAAACTCGGGGATATAATGCGCGAAAGTCGGGATGGTAAGAATTTAGGACTCGCCGGCGAAACTCGAGGATCGCGAAACTCGCATAGCGTGAAACTCGGAGGGTAGTGTATATCGGACAACAGTTTTGGTGATTTGTTTAATTTATTTTTCCTAGAAATTTCTTTCCAAAATCAGGGTGCGTCTTCCAAGATGCAGTGTCTTATAAGCCGTAAAATACGGTAATCAGTCCTCAAGGTATGATTTTACGTTCTGCGTCTGAGACTCGGCAGATTGCCGCCGACCGCCATTTTTTTTTTTTTTTTTTTTTTATTCCTACATTTGTGCCTATAGCGCCTGTAGGCAGTGGTGACCCAGGGCTCGAATGGTAGGCTCTGGAAGTTCACTTGAAAGCTGTGATGGTTGGCCCTCGACCGTGGTGGTGCAGGCAGGATTTTTTAGTGACGCCTGTGATTGGAGGCTCATGCCGCCCCCCTGTGTCCTCCGATGCACTCGCAATTAAAGGTAGAGTTAATGGGCAGGGCATGTGGGTGTTCTTAGGCCACTCGATAGTGCAGAAAGGTTTTGGTTTTCGTCGGGGATCGAACTTGGGTCACCGAGAAAATCAGTTGGAGACGCTAACCACTCTGCTACCGCCTCCCCGTTTGTTTTATCTATTTACCTATCATCTGCTATCAATCCCCGGGCGGAGCGGAAGTAGATGGGCTTGTTTCCTTAAAAAAACCCGAGCCCCTTTCCGCCCAGCAGTGAATGGGTACCGGGTGTTAGCATGGGGTTTGTGACCCGCCTCCCGGGGTGGTGGCTTCGGCCAACACTAGAGGAGAGGAGAGGAGGAGGAGGAAGAGGAGGAGAGGAGAGGACCTATACGAAGTGTTACTAAGTGGTAGAGGTCACAAGAAGAAGAAGAAGCCTACCGAGAAAATCTGTAGATTTACTAGAAAATCTTGTTTATTTACTGTAAATGGCGGCATATAAGTAGACCAGGCGTACAAGTCGACCCCAAGATTATTAGCTCAAGATTACGGGTTAGGCCTATACTTGCCGTATAATCGACCCCAAAAATATGGTAGGCTATCGGTAGGCCAAAGCTTGAATGTGGATAGGCTAGGGTAACGGTATATGGTAACCTGTCGCAAAAACATATACGTAACACCACACCATTTATATGAAGATATGAATCTTTACTATAGGTCCGCCTCCTGTTTTCACTTGAAAAACACCATAGTCCCCTGATAGTACTGCTACATACTGTATATTATAGTAAAACACGGTAATACCTAAGACTGGACTGCACTTACCGTGCCCTCCGCCATTTGCATTCGCTAGTGTTTGCACTTTGTGTATCAGCGGTTTCCATCAGCTGTTGGAAACAGCTGTGGGTGGAACTGCCGCTAAATGTCTTCTCCATTTGTCGCTTTTGCTCTGGAAGTGGCACTATTGTAGTTGTCTGACTGGAGTTTCGGTAGTTGGTGTACAGCGATTGTTAGTGCTGTTCCTCTTGTTTGGCATTCGGTGGTAAAGGTTCGCATTTTATCCTTGCAGTTTAAGTCGACCCCTGGTTATGGAGAGATTTTTTCAGGCTCAAAGAACTCGACTTGTACACCGCCATTTACGGTATTTATTTTCTTCTAAGAAATTTCTTCCCAAAATCAGGGTGCGTCTTCCAAGATCCGTCTTATAAGCTTTAACATACGGCTATTCGAGATATTCTAGAGGCAGATCTGGCAACCTGGTCTTAGGCTAAGGCGTGAACGCCAATGTTAGGAAGACGTGTCCCGTACGTCTCTTAGGGAGGCGGTAGCAGAGTGGTTAGCGTCTGTGAGTGGAGTTCTAGTGACCCGAGTTAGATCCTTGATGCTAAGGCGTGACGCCAACGTTAGGAAGACGTGTCCCGTACGTCTCTTAGGGGAGGCGGTAGCAGACTGGTTAGCATCTGTGAGTGGAGTTCTAGGTGACCCGAGTTTGATCCTTGATGAGGGCTGTAAATTCCACTTCAAATCTCTCTCTGCAACGTCGAGTGGCCTAAGAATACCCACATGCTGCCCATTAACTCTACCTTTGATTGCGAGTGCATCGGAGGACACAGGGGGCGGCATGAGCCAGTCTACCGTATTTTACGGTTTATAAGACGCACCCTGAATTTTGAATGAAATTTCTAAGAAAAAAACCGGCGGATTTTCTAGTAAAATCCACAGATTTTTGACCTACATATCTTTTTTTGATGAATTCGCCATGGGTGAAAACTTCCAGGACTGAGAAGAGCTTTTGATACGTGTGACAGCCTGATGGTAAATGCTGCATCGACACTAGCAGAGGATTAATCAACACTAGCAGACATTGCAGAACAAATTTCAAAGAAAAAAATAATAAAAGATTTTTTACAGGTAGGTGGTGGTAAAATTTACCAATTTTCTCAGTAGGCGCTAGCGGTGGTCCGAAGTGTCTCTCTGCTGCCCTGTTCCCATGTTATTTGGCGTATCGTACAACTTTTAGCTTGTATGCGATAGTATCAGTAAATCGCTTTGATGAATTCGCCATGGGTGATAATTTTCAGGACTGTAAAAAGCTTGTGATACGTGTGATAGCCTGGTGGTAAATGATACGTCAACACTAGCCGACGATAGGTGGCAGGTGGCGTTGTTGACGCCAATCTGCCGAGGCGGAAGTTGTCGCGGAACAGCTCCCGCCAGTCTTGGTGGCAGACTCATATAGTCTTTGATTGTGATACGTGTGACAGCCTGGTGGTAAATGATACATCAACACTGCAGACGATAGGGGGTGCTATTGGGGCCAATCTGCCAAGGTGGAAGTTGCCGCGGAACGTGCTCCCGCCAGTCTTGGCGGGAGTCTCATTTCAACATTCGTCTTGGAAGATGCATGAGTTTTTTTCAGGGTATTTTTTAGGAAAAAAAGTGCGTCTTATGAGCCGTTAAAATACGTAATCAAAGGGCGTAACTATAACAATCCTGCCTGCGCCACCACGGGCGAGGGCCAACCATCACAGCCCTTGAGTGAACCTCCATGGCCTAGCATCCCACCCCTGGAGGTCACTGCCAAACGGCGCTATAGGCACAAATGTAAAAAGAAAAAAGAAAAAAAAAGTATGAATCAGCGCGAAACTCGGGGAGATATTGCTCGAAAGTCGGGATGGTAAGAATTTAGGACTCGGCGCGAGACTCGGATAGCGTGAAACTCGGGAGGGTACTGTAGTACGTACTTGAAGAATTTTGGGTGTTTCTGATTTTTTTTTTTTTGAGATATGGCATATACCTGCATCCTTTATGGGTGCAGCAAGAAAGCTGTGCACTTTCCAGAGAGCTTATCACCCATTCCCGACCTATACGGCCACGATAAATGTGTAGAGATTGCTGTGTGCGCCGAGGAGAGGCGGGCTGTTGATGCAGTTCGTCCCGCCATACAGGCCACCATCAGCAAGTTTCGCGCCACGCCTGGAACCGGGCGGGGAGACAGACTCAGAACCGTAATAAAAGACTGTGCATCAGGGTGGAGAAGTATGTTAAATGGAGTATCTCAAGGCTCGGTGTTAGCATCTGTTATGTTCCTGATTTATGTTAATGACAGGTGTCTGATTTGAAAAGTTACGTGAGCCTGTTTGCAGATGATGTGAAAATGATGAAGAAGGTTAAAAAGGAGAAAGATTGCAGACTCCTGCAGGAATATTTGGATAGAATATATAACTGGAATAAAAAATGGAAAATGGAATTTAATGCAAAAAAAGTGCAAAATATAAAAATTTGGTAGATTGCGTAAAGGAAAATATGGAATTACAAAGTGGGAAGAGAAACAATTAATAAAGCATGTGAAGAAAGGGATCTTGAAGTAATAATTCATGATGACTTATCACCAGAGAAACACAAAATAAATTGTTGGTGCTACATATAAGCTTCAGAACATCAGAACGGCCATTGTCTATATTATGGAAAAAGACAAGATGAAATAGTTTATTGTGGCCATGATACACCCTAGACTGGAGAACGCCACGGTAGTTTGGTCTTCGCACAAGAGGAAGGATGTAAAAAAGAAAGAAAGAATACAGAGGGCAGCTACAAGATTCTTCCCAGCCTGTCAGACCTGACATATGAGGAGAGCCTGAGGAAATCAGGGTTGCCATCATTGGAAGAAAGAAGAAAAAGAGGAGACTTGATAGCAATGTATCTACAGTGGTACCTTGGCTTACGAATTTAATTCGTTCATTGATCAAGCTCGTAACTCAATTTGCTCGTATATCAAATCAGTTTTCTCCATTGAAATTAATTGAAATACCATTAATCCGTTCCAGCCCCCAAAAAACCACCCCCAATTTTTTTACTGTACCTATATGACTGGACTGCACTCACCCTCCGCCATTGGCATTCGCCAGTGTTTATACTCTGTGTATCAGCTGTTGGAAAACAGCTGTGGGTGGAACTGCCGCTAAACGTACTGCACTCACCCTCCGCCATTTGCATTCGCCAGTGTTTATACTCTGTGTAATCAGCTGTTGGAAACAGCTGTGGGTGGAACTGCCGCTAAACGTACTGCACTCACCCTCCGCCACTTGCATTCGCCAGTGTTTATACTCTGTGTATCAGCTGTTGGAAACAGCTGTGGGTGGAACTGTCGCTAAACGTACTGCACTCACCCTTCGCCATTTGCATTCGCCTGTCTGAGCACAACACAAACAGAGATGCTTCCACGGCGAGGTAACCACGTGAAGTGAATGAGTGAGACGTGGGATGCTGGGCGGATGTTGTGGCGTTCGCTGCGCCAACTAGCGGCGGCGTATCTGAAGCTCGCCCTTAAAAAAAAAAAAAAAAAAAAAAAAAAAAAAAAAAAAAAAAAAATGCTCGTAACTCGGATTTTGGCTCGCAACTCAAAGCAAAAAATTGACCGAGCGGACTGCTCGCAACTCGGAAAACTCGTAAGTTAGGGCACTCGTAAGTCAAGGTACCAGTGGTAGTTAGGTAATGAATGGAGATAAGTAAATGACAAAGAGGACATGTATGTACGGGACGTAGAAGCCCCAAGAGTTCATACAAAGAAACTTGAGAAGACAAGGTGCTTGAAGGACATTAAGATGTGCAGTTTTCCCTATCGGTGCATTGATATGTGGAATAGCTTGGACAGTAAAATTATAAATGCCAAGAGTATTCATGTTTTTAAAGCTAAGATTGACAAATTGAGACAAGGAGATGGGACCCCATGAGTGTAACTCATTTCCCGTATATCACAACTAGATAAACACAAGTAGGTGAATACTTGTCGCAACCGCCACAAGCCCACAATACCCACTAAACTAAATGGCAAACCATGAGGATGACCAATATTCAGTTCTGAAAGCTAGAGGATCACTAGTAGATCGCCCTTTAGGGAAACTGTACTGACGATCAGATAGATAATTCTTAGCAGATAGATGCTTAAGAATCTTATTATTAACCCGTCGGGTGCTGCCTAATTTTTGGCCACTGACACGCACCAGTGCCAGCCGATTTTTTTATTTTTTTATTCATTTTATTTGTGGTCTATTGGTTAAATGAAACAATATACAGGAAATACCTTTTATCCGGATATATCCGGACTTCCGGGTAGCCGGTTAATGGAAAAGTCCGGTTAATGGGTAAGTATACTTACGAAAGATGCATTTACTAAAAATAAAACATAATATTGTATGATTGTTTCTCTTACCTTATTAGTAGATCATTGTAGAACTGTAATTCACATAAATAGACATGCCCAGCCCCAACATAGCACTCCTGTTCTTGTTGACTACAACTTGTCACTTGCAGCATTTTCATCAGCCGACTTTTTTTCTCCACTAACATCCAGCTTTCTAATACCATGGCGAATCTTGAATTAATTTAACCATCCAATCGTGTAACCACACTCTGACTGGACCCCATTTTTTCATGGAAAGATTTTGCTTTTTCAATAATCAAAGGGCCACTAACGCAAGTTCCTTCCGATCGTTTTAGGGCCAACCACTCATACACTGCCTTGTCTACCTCCTCCTGCTTTGGTTTTCGTAACGTTTTCCGCGATTCCACACCTAGTCCAGTCTCAGACTTCAAATAAAATTGCTTTAGTTGTTTAGCCTGTGCTTTTATATCGTACAATAGTTGACATGCCAATATTATATTGTTATAGAATATTTTGTCTCCTTTCCCCACTTTCAAGTCTTTGGCAAATGTCTAGTTTGTCTTTAATCGATAATAACGACACGTTTACGTGTTATTTTCTTTGCTGTAACTTTCGGCATGTTGAAAGTACGGATGACTCAAAATACCACTCCGGTCGTCGGGTAGCACTGACCTTGCCACGGACTGATAAACACTGAATTATCATAGCGCATGGCGCATTATGGCGGGAATAAACAGGTGGCGATAGGTGGCGCTCACGTCTACGGCGGCAAAATTAAAAGTTAAATATTTCGTTACTTTTTTATTTTTTAATACTATTTACTTACCTGCCAAATTCCGGTTATTGGGTTATTCCGGTTGTTGGGTATCCGGATAAAAGGTATTTTCCTGTAATGACAAACAAACCCTTAACAAATTTATTTTTCATGTCAAAAGTTGCTATGAAAATTGTTGCCACATTTAGGTTTTTTATCCATAGAGGATATGTTTGAGTGTGATGCACGACTACATTTCAACCCTTGAAGTACACAGACTGCAAATACATTTTCATAATCTAATAATAATTTTCAATTAGTGTAATATTATTACAAGATTATTACAATGTCACTGGACTTTTATTTCACTACTCGACAGACATTTACACTCTTATAAGTAATGGATCAATGTATGATATTCTTTGAAGCAGGGCTCCAGGCAAAGCCCTACATTACAGTCACTGCACTGGTAACGCGTGTCCTTCCGCTTCTTGGCATGTCGTGTGGCTTGCTGGCAGACGTGGCACCGTCGTTGTGCCACTTTTGTGGTTCCCGTGGCCAGGATTGTGAGATGAAGTGCGAGACTCCCAAATGCACGAGTGTATCTCTTGATGGCCCTGCAGAGGTCTGTTGAGGGCATTTTGCGTCACTCTCTGAACGTGTGTTGTGTGCCAAGACACTACGCACCACCTCGATAACGAACTCTTCTAAGGTTTGATTTTTTCCTGTCTTCAGAGTATAGTACCCTCCCGAGTTTTTGCGCTTGCTTTATTCCAAGGCATAGCGCTAAACTCGAGGATCGCGAAACTCGGATATTGAAAACCCTGTAGAAATGCTTATATAGTCCGGTGCGAGGCGTAGTACTATATTTTACGGCTTATAAGACTCACGTTTTCCCCCAAAAAATACCCTGAAAAATACTAATGGTCTTCCAAGACGAATTTTGTAGTACTTCCCAGTACTCAGTACCTCAGAACTTACCTGTTACAAGTATTTCAAATACCATAAGACTTCAATCAGAACTTACTGTTACAAGTATGTTCCTACCTA
>JACEEZ010003147.1:0-16796 GCA_016584305.1 Chionoecetes opilio
TTTATTGATAATTATTGCTATTTCTGAATATAGCTTAAGTAGCCCTTATGCATAATTTTTTGGCTATAAACCTAAAATTATTTTTTCATGATATTAGCAAAAAAGTTTTTCGTTTTTTGGTATATAGTGTCTCCTACAATTGAAGTATAAAATCTTTTTTTAGAATAATTTGCACCTATAAGTAGCTTACATTCTTAGCTAATAAATGAAGAGTAGAGTTATTTTTGTGATATAAAGGTATATAGCAAGCGTTTTCATAGTTTCTTGTAACTGTAGCGTTATTGTATATATACAAGTAGTTTTACTTATCATATTGCTATAAACCCATAAAATGTAGTGTTTTCAATGATATTAGTTTATTTATCGGTGTATATAGCTGTTTTCCTACAAATTGAAGTATAAAATCCTCTTTTTAGAATAATTTGCACCTATAAGTAGCTTACATTACTTTAAGCTATTAAATAGAAGAGTAAGAGGTTATTTATTGTGATATAACGGTTTATTGCAAGCGTTTTTCATATTTTTCTTGTAAACTGTAAGCGTTATTGTATATATACAAGTAGTTTTATTTATTATATTGCTATAAACCCATAAAATGTAGTGTTTTTCAATGATTTTAGCTAGTTATCAGTGATATATAGCTGTTTTTCCTACAAATTGAAGTATAAAATCTTTTTTTTGAATAATTTGCAAATATAAGTAGCTTACATTACATTAAGCTATTAAATAGAAGAGTAAGAGTTATTTATTGTGATATAACGGTATATTGCATGCGTTTTTTCATAGTTTTCTTGTAAACTGTACCGTTATTTTATATATACAAGTAGTTTTACTTATCAGATTGCTATAAACCCATAAAATGTAGTGTTTTCAATGATATTAGCTATTTATCGGTGATATATAGCTGTTTTTCCTACAAATTGAAGTATAAAAATCCTCTTTTAGAATAATTTGCACTTATAAGTAGCTTACTTTACATTAAGCTATTAAATAAAAGAGTAAGAGGTTATTTATTGTGATATAACGGTATATTGCTTGCGTTTTTCATAGTTTCTTCTAAACTGTAGCGTTATTGTATATATACAAGTAGTTTTACTTATTATATTGCTATAACCCATAAAAATGTAGTTTTTTCAATGATATTAGCTATTTATCGGTGATATATATGCTGTTTTCCTACAAATTGAAGTATAAAATCCTTCTTTTTAGAATAATTTGCACCTATAAGTAGCTTACATTACTTAAGCTATTAAATAGAAGAGTAATAGGGTATTTATTGTGATATAACGGTATATTGCAAGCGGTTTTTCATAGTTTCTTGTAAACTGTAGCGTTATTGTATATATACAAGTAGGTTTACTTATCATAATGCTATAAACCCTAAAAGGGTTAGTGTTTTCCAATGATTATTAGCTATTTATCGGTGATATATAGCTGTTTTCCTACAAATCAAAGTATAAAATCCTCTTTTTAGAATAATTTGCACCTATAAGTAGCTTACATAACATTAAGCTATTAAATAGAAGAGTTAGAGGTTATATATTGTGATATAACGGTTTATTGCAAGCATTTTTCATAGTTTCTTCGAAACTGTAGCGTTATTGTATATATACAAGTAGTTTTACTTATCATATTGCTAGAAACCCATATAATGTAGTGTTTTCAATGATATTAGCTAGTTATCAGTGATTATAGCTGTTTTCCTACAATTGAGGTATAAATTCTTTTTTTTTGAATAATTTGCACCTATAAGTACTTACTTACATTAAGCTATTAAATAGAAGAGTAGAGGTTATTTATTGTGCATCTAACGGTATATTGCAAGAGTTTTTCATAATTTCTTGTAAACTGTAGCGTTATTGTATATATACAGTAGTTTTACTTATCGGATTGCTATAAACCCATAATGTAGTGTTTTCAATATATTAAATTATTTATCGGTGATATATGAGCTGTTTTCTATAAATTGAAGTATACCATGCTTTTTTTATAGAATAATTTGCACCAATAAGTAGCTTACATTACATTATCCTAATAAATAGAAGAGTAAGAGGTTATTATTGTGATATTAGCGGTATATTGCAAGCGTTTGTCATAGTTTCCTTGTAAAATGTTAGCGTTTATTGTATATATACCAAAGTAGTTTTACCTTATCATATTGCTATAGACCTATAAAATTAGTTTTTCATGATATTAGCTTTTGTCGGTGATATACTAGCTGTTCTCCTACAAAGTGAGTATAATCCTTTTTTTAGATAGTTTGCACCTATAATAGCTTACATTACATTAATCCTAATAAATGGAGAGTAAGAGGTTATTTATTGTGGATATAAAGGTATATAGCAAGCGTTTTTTTCATAGTTTTCTTGGAACTGTAGCGTTATTGTATATAGACAATATTTTTACTTATCATTATTCTATAAACCCATAAAATGTAGTGTTTTTCAATGATATTAGTTATTTATCGGTGATATATAGCTGTTTTTCCTACAATTGAAAGTATAACACCTCTTTTAGAATAATTTGCACCTATAGTAGCTTCCTTACTTAGCTATTAAATGAATAGACGACAACGTTTTTATTGTGAGTTACGGTTTATTGCAAGCGTTTTTCATAGTTTCTTGTAAACTGTAGCGTTATTGTATATATACAAGTAGTTTTAACTTATTATATTGCTATAAACCCATAAAACATGTAGTGTTTTTCATGATTTTAGCTATTATCAGTGATATATACTGTTTTCCTACAATTGAAGTATAAAATCTTTTTTGATAATTTGCAATATAAGTAGCTTACATTACTTAATCTATTAAATTAGAAGAAGTAAGATGTTATTTATTTGTAGATATAACGGTATATTGCATCGTTTTTTTTCCATAGTTTCTGTAAACTGTACGTTATTTTATATAGACAAGTTTTTTAATTATGAGATTGCTAATAACCCAATAAAATGTAGTGTTTTCATGATATTGGCTTAATTATCGGTGATATATAGCTGTTTTTCCTACAAATTGATGTATAAAATCTTTTTTTTTAGAACTTTGCACCTATAAGTACTTACTTACTAACCTAATAAATATAAGAGTAGAGGAATTTATTGTGATATAACGGTATTTTCAAGCGTTTTTCATAGTTTCTTGTGAAACTGTAGCGTTATATACAAGTAGTTTACTTATATCTGATTGCTATTAACCCATAAGATGTAGTGTTTTCAATGTATTAAATATTTATCGGGATAATAAGCTGTTTTCCTACAAATTGAAGTATACAACCTTTTTTAGAATATTTGCACCTATCAGTTTTAAAAGCGTTTTTTACATTCATTATCCTTAAAATAGAAGAGTAAGGAGGTTCTTTATTGTGATTTAGCGGTATATTGCAAGCGTTTGTCATAGTTTCTTGTAAATGTAGCGTTATGTATAATATACAAGGTAGTTTTTACTTATCATATTGGCTATAAACCTATAAAATTGTATTGTTTTCATGATATTAGCTATTTATCGGTGATATATAGGCTGTTTCCTAAAATTGAAGTATTAAATATCTCTTTTTAGAATAATTTGCACCTATAAGTTGGCTTTAATGCTAACTTAAGCTATTAAATAAAGAGTAGAGGTTATTTTATTGTGATTATACGGTATATTGCCAGCGTTTTTTCTAGTTTTTCTGTAAACTGTAGCGTTATTGTATATATACAAGTAGTTTACTTATTATATTGCTATACACCCAAAAAATGTAGTGTTTTCAATGATTTATAGCTAGTTATCGCAGTGCTATATAGCTGTTTTTTCCTACAAATTGAAGTATAAATCCTCTTTTTTAAAGATTTTCCCCCATAGTAGCATTACATTACATTAAAGCTATTAAATAGAAGAGTAGGAAGGAAATTTATGTGTGATATAACGGTATATGCACGCGTTTTCATAGTTTTTCTTTTAAACTGTAGCGTTATTGTATATATACAAGTAGTTTTACTTATCATCTTGCTTATAACCCATAAAATGTAGTTTTTCAATGATATTAGGCTATTTATCGGTGATATATAGCTGTTTTCCTACAATTGAAGTAAAAATCCTCTTTTTAATAATTTGCACCTATAATAGCTTACTGACTTAAGCTCTAAAATAGAAGAGTAAGAGGTTATTTATTGTGATTATACGGTTATATTGCAAGCGTTTTTCTAGATTCTTGAAACTGTAGCGTTATTGTATATATCATGTAGTTTTACTGATTATATTGCTATAAACTCCATAAATGTAAGTGATTTCAATGATTTTAATACCTAGTTTCAGTGTTATATATCTGTTTTCTACATTGAGGTATAAATCCTCTTTTGAGAATAATTTGCACCCTATAAGTAGCTTACTTACATTAGCTATTAAATAGAAGAGTAAGAGGATATTTATTGTGATATAACGGTATATTGCAAGCGTTTTTCATATTTCCTTGTAAACTGTAGCGTTATTGTATCTATACAGTAATTTTTAACTTATCATATTGCTATATACCCCATAAAATGTAGTGTTTTTCAATGATATTAGCTATTTATCGGTATATACCATACTGTTTTCCTACAAATGAAGTATAAATCCTTTTTTTAGAATAATTTGCAACCTATAAGTAGCTTACATTACATTAAGCTATTAATAGAAGAGTAAAGGTATTTATGTGATATAACGGTTATTGCAAGCGTTTTTTCATAGTTCTTGGAACTGTATCGTTATTGTATATATACAAGTATGTTTACTTATTTTATTGCTATAACCCATAAAAATGTAGTGTTTTCAAATGATTTTGCTATTATCAGTGATATATAGCCTGTTTTCCACAAATTTGAAGTTAAATCCTTTTTTTTTGATAATTTTGCAAATATAAGTATGCTTACATTAACATTAGCTATTAAATAGAAGAGTAAGAGGTTATTTATTGTGATATAACGTATATTTCATGCGTTTTTCATAGTTTCTTGTAACCTGTCCGTTATTTTATATATACAGTAGTTTTTAATTATGATATTGCTATAAACCCATAAACTGTAGTGTTTTACATGATATTGGCTAATTATATCGGTGATATATAGCTGTTTTCCTACAAATTTGGTATAAAATCCTCTTTTAGAATAATTTGTCACCTATAAGTGCTAGCACAATATATTAAGACTATTAATTCGAAGAGTAAGAGGTTCTTTATTTGTGATATAACTGAATATTGGAAGCGTTTTTCATAGTTTCTCTAAACTGTAGCGTTTATTTTTATATACAAATAGTTTTACTTTTATATTGCTATAAAGCCTAAAATGTTTGTTTTCAATGAAATTTTAGCTAGTTATCAGTGATATATAGATGTTTTCCTAACAAAATTTGAGTATAAATCCTCTTTTTTAGAATAAGTTGGCACCTATTAAGTAGCTTTACATTACATTACGATAAATAGAAAAGTAGGAGTACATTTATTGTGATATAACGGTAATATTCCAAGCGTTTTTCATAGGTTTTCCTTTGGTAAAACTGTAGCGTTATTGGTCTATATACAAGTAGTTTTACTTTATCATATTGCTATAACCCATATAATGTGTGTTTTCCATGATATTAGCTAGTTATCAGTGATATATAGCTGTTTTCTACAAATTGAGGTATAAATCTTTTTTTTTAGAATAATTTGCACTATAAGTTAGCTGACATTACATTAAGCTATTAAAAGAAGAGTAAGAGGTATTTATTGTGATATAACGGTAATATTGCAAGCGTTTTTCATATTTCCTTTTAAACTGAGCGTTATTGTATATATAACAAGTAAGTATTTTACTTATCAGATTGCTTATAAACTCCTAAAATTAGTGTTTTCAATGATATTAAATATTTATCGTGATATTAGCTGTTTCCTACAATTGCCGTATACAATCCTTTTTTTAGAATAGTGTTGCACCTAAAGTACTTACATACATTATCCTCAAATTAGAAGAGTAAGTAGGTTATTTATTGTGATATAGCGGTATATGCAAGCGTTTGTCATATTTTTTTGTAAAATGTAGCGGTTTTGTATATATACAAGTAGTTTTTTTTTGTACTTATCATATATGCTATAAACCTATAAAATGTAGTGTTTTCATGATATTGCTCTTTGGTCCGGTGAAATATAGCTGTTCTCCTACAATTGAAGTATCAATCCTTTTTTTTAGAATAATTTGCACCTATACAGTAGCTAACATTACATTAAGCTACTATGGAACAGTACGAGGTTATTTATTGTGATATAAAGTATATAGCAAGCGTTTTTTCATAGTTTTCCTTGTAAACTGTAGCGTTTATTTGGTAGATATACAAGTAGTTTTACCTTATCAGATTGTATAACCCATAAAATTTAGTGTTTTCAATGATGTTGCTATTTATCTGTGATATATGCTGTTTTCCTACAATTGAAGTATAAATCCTCTTTTTTAGAACATAATTTGCACCTATATGTAGCTTACATTACTTAAGCTATTAAATAAAAGAGTAAGAGGTTTATTTATTTTGATATACGGTATATTGCTTGCGTTTTTCAATAGTTTCTTCTCCTAAACTGTAAGCCGTTATTGTATGTACAAGAAGTTTTGCTTATTATATTGCTATCAACCCATAAATGTAGTTTTTTCAATGATATTACTATTTATCGTGATATATAGCTTTTTTCCTACAAATTTGAAGTATAAAATCCTCTTTTTAGAATAATTTGCACCTATAAGTAGCTTACATAACATTAAGCTATTAAATAGAAGAGTTAGAGGTTATATATTGTGATAAACGGTTTATTGCAAGCGTTTTTTCATAGTTCTTCTAAACTGTAGCGTTATTGTATATATACAAGTAGTTTTACTTATTATATTGCTATAAACCCATAAAATGTAGTGTTTTGAATGATTTTTGCTAGTTATCAGTGATATATAGCTGTTTTCCTACAAATTGAAGTATAAAATCCTCTTTTTAGAATAATTTGCACCTAAAAGTAGCTTACATTACATTAAGCTAGTAAATAGTAGAGTAAGAGGTTATTTATTGTGATATAACGGTATATTGCAAGCTTTTTTCATAGTTTCTTGTAAACTGAAACGTTTTTGTATATATATCAAGTAGTTTTACTTATCATTTTGGGTAAAAAAACCCAAAAAAGTAGTTTTTTCCCCATGATTTTACCCTATTTATCGGTGTATATGGCGGGTTTTCCTAAAAATTGAAGTAAAAATCCTCTTTTTAGAAAAATTTGCACCTTAAGTAGCTTACTTTAAACATTAAGCTTTTAAATAGAAGAGTAAGGGTTATTTATTGTGAATAAGGTATTTGCAAGCGTTTTTCATGGGTTTTTTTTAACTGTAGCTTTTATTGTATATATAAAAGTATTTTTTAACTTACATTTTGGCTAAAAACCCCATAAAAGGGTAGTGTTTTCAATGATTTTTGGCTAATTAGGGTGAAAAAATAGCTGTTTTCCTACAAATGGAAGTAAAAAATTTCCTTTTTTTAGAAAATTTGCACCTATAAGTAGTTTAAAATACTTAAGCTATTAAATAGAAGATTAAGGGGTTATTTTTTGTGATAAAAAGGGTTATTTTGGAAAAGGTTTTTTTCATAGTTTCTTGTAAACTGTACTTTTTTTGTATTATCCAATTGTTTTATTTAAATTATATTGCAAATAAAACCCAAAAAATGTAGTTTTTTCAATGATATTAGCTTTTTAAATCGGTGAAACGTATATAGCTTTTTTTCCCTAAAAATTGAAGTATACAACCCTTTTTAAAAAAAATAATTTGCCCCTATAATAGCTTACATTCCCTTTAAGCTTTTTATATGAAGAGAAAAGGGGGTTATTTTTTTGTGATTAACGGATTTTGCAAGCCTTTTTTTCCTAGTTTCTTTAAACGGTACGTTTTTGGGTATATATAAAAGTATTTTTACTTTTCATTTTCCCTATACCCCATAAATGTGTGTTTTCAAGATATTAGCTATTTATGGGTGATATATGCTTTTTTCCTAAAAATTGAGGAAAAAAAAATCCTCTTTTTAGAAAAATTTTTGGCACCTATAAGTGTTCCCTTAAAATTGCTATTAAATAAAAGGGAGTAAGGGGGTTTTATTTATTGTGTTTAAAAAGGGTATATTGCCGCTTTTTTTCATAGTTTTTTTTTTAAACGGGGGTGCTTTTATTGAAATTTTATACAGGGTATTTTTATTTATTATATTGTTTAAAAAACCCCAAAAAATTTTGTTTTTTCAATTTTTTAGCTATTTTTACAGTGAATTAGCTGTTTCCCTAAAAATTTGAAGAAAAAAAAATCCTCTTTTTAGAAAAATTTTTGAAACCTAAAATTAGCTTACATTACATTAAGCTTTTAAAAGAAGAGTAAGGGGTTTTAAATTTAAAATTTGTGTAAACCCGGATTTTTGCAAGCTTTTTTTTATAGTTCTTGTAAATGAAAGCGTTTTGGATATATAAAAAGTATTTTTTACTGATTAATTGCTATAAACCCCAAAAATTTAAAGTTTTTAAATGATTTTCCCTATTTATCAGTGCTAAAATATTTTTTTCCTAAAAAAGGGGGTTTATAAATCCTCTTTTTAAAATTTAATTTGCACCTATAAGCGCTTACATTAAATTAAGCTATTAAAGGAAGAGAAAGAGGTTATTTATTGTAATATAACGGTTTTTTGCAAGCTTTTTTTCATAGTTTTTTGAAAACTGTAGGGGTTTTTGTTATATCCCGTATTTTTACTTATCGATTGTTTAAAAAACCCATAAAATGTAGTGTTTTCAAGGGATATTAAATATTTATGGGTTTAATATAGCTTTTTTCCTATAAATTGAATATATAATGCTTTTTAAAATAATTTGCACCAAAATAGTTACATTACATTACCCTAATAAAAGAAAGAAGAGGTTTATTTATTGTATATAGCGGATATTGCAAGCGTTTTTTTCTAGTTTCTTGAAAAATGTACGTTTTTTGTTTATAAAAAAGTATTTTTTATTTTATCATATTGCTATAAACCTATAAAATGTAGTTTTTTAAATGTTTTTGGCTATTTGTCGGTGATATATAGGGTTTTTTTCCCTAAAAATTTGAAGTAAAAAATTTCCTTTTTTAGGAATAATTTCCCCCTAAAAGGGTAGCCCCCCTTACATTAACCTAGAAAATTTAAAAGTAAGAGGTTATTTTTGTGTTTATAAGGGGTATTTGAAAGCGTTTTTCCATAGTTTTTTTGTAAATGTGCGTTATTTTATATATATACAAGTAGTTTACTTAATATTGTAAAAAACCCATAAAATGTAGTTTTTTTCAATGATATTAGCTTTATCGGTGATATTAGCTGTTTTCCAAAAATTGAAGTTTTAAAATTCCTTTTTAGAAAAATTTTTGCACCTAAAAGTTGCTTACATTACTTTAACTTTTAAATAGAAGAGAAAGGGGTTTATTTATTGTGGTAAACGGAAATATTGCCAGTTTTTTTAAAAAAAAAGGTTTTCTTGTAAACTGTAGCGTTATTGTATATATACAAGTAGTTTTACTTATCATATTGCTAAAACCCAATAAAATGTAGTGTTTTCAATGAATTAGCTATTTATCGGTGATATATAGCTGTTTTCCTACAAATCGAAGTATAAAATCCTCTTTTTAGGAATAATTTGCACCTATAAGTAGCTTACATAACATTAAGCTATTAAATAGAAGAGTTTAGAGGTTATTATTGTGATATAAACGGTTTATTGCAAGCGTTTTTCATAAGTTCTCTGTAAACTGTAGCGTTATTGTATATATACAAGTAGTTTTACTTATTATATTGCTATAAACCCATAAAATGTAGTGATTTTGAATGAGTTTAGCTAGTTATCAGTGATATATAGCTGTTTTCCTACAAATGAAGTATAAAATCCTCTTTTTAGAATAATTTGCACCTATAAGTAGCTTACAATTATTAAGCTATTAAATAGAAGAGTAGAGGTTATTTATTGTGATATAACGGTATATTGGAAGCGTTTTATAGTTCTTCTAAACTGTAGCGTTATTTTATATATACAAATAGTTTTTACTTATATATTGTAAGCCATAAAATGTAGTGTTTTCAATGATTTTAGCTAGTTATCAGTGATTATAGATGTTTTCCTACAAATGAAGTATAAATCCTCTTTTTAGAATAATTTGCACCTATAAGTAGCTTACATACATAAGCTAATAAATAGAAAAGTAGGAGTAAATTTATTGTGATATAACGGTTATATTCCAAGCGTTTTTCATAGTTTCTTGTAAACTGTAGCGTTATTGTCTATATACAGTAGTTTTACTTATCAATTGCTATATAACCCTATATGTATGTGTTCAATGATATTAGCTAGTTATCAGTGATATATAGCTGTTTTCCTACAAATTGAGGTATAAAATCTTTTTTTTAGAATAATTTGCACCTATAAGTAGCTTACATTACATTAAGCATTAAAAAGAAGAGTAAGAGGTATTTATTGTATATAACGGTATATTGCAAGCGTTTTTCAAGTTTCTTTTAACTGTAGCGTTTTTTATATACAAGTAGTTTTACTTATCAGATTGCTATAAACCCATAAAATGTAGTGTTTTCAATGATATAAATATTTATCGGTGATATATAGCTGTTTTCCTACAAATTGAAGTATACAATCCTTTTTTAAATAATTTGCACCTATAAGTACCTTTTACATTATCCTATAAAAATAGAAGAGTAAGAGGTTATTTATTGTGATAAGAGCGTATATTGCAAGCGTTTTGTCAATTTCTTGTAAAATGTAGCGTTATTGTATATATACAAGTAGTTTTACTTATCATATTGCTATATACCTATAAAATGTAGTGTTTTCAATGATATTAGCTTTTGTCGGTGAATTATAGCTGTTCTCCTACAAATTTGAAGTATAAAATCCTTTTTTTAGAATAATTTGCACCTATAAGTAGCTTCATTACATTAAGCTAATAAATGAAGAGTAGAGGTTATTTATTGTGATATAAAGGTATATAGGATAGCAGTTTTTCATAGTTTCTTGTAAACTGTAGCGTTATTGTATATATACAAGTAGTTTTACTTATCAGATTGCTATAAACCCATAAAATGTAGTGTTTTCAATGATGTTAGCTATTTATCTGTGATATATAGCTGTTTTCCTACAAATTGAAGTATAAAATCCTCTTTTTAGAATAATTTGCACCTATAAGTAGCTTACATTACATTAAGCTATTAAATAAAAGAGTAAGAGGTTATTTATTGTGATATAACGGTATATTGCTTGCGTTTTTCATAGTTTCTCCTAAACTGTAGCGTTATTGTATATATACAATAAGTTTTACTTATTATATTGCTATAAACCCATAAAATGTAGTGTTTTCAATGATTTTAGCTATTTATCGGTGATATATAGCTGTTTTCCTACAAATTGAAGTATAAAATCCTCTTTTTAGAATAATTTGCACCTATAAGTAGCTTACATTACATTAAGCTATTAAATAGAAGAGTAAGAGGTTATTTATTGTAGTATAACGGTATATTGCAAGCGTTTTTCATAGTTTCTTGTAAACTGTAGCGTTATTGTCTATATACAAGTAGTTTTACTTATCATATTGCTATAAACCCATAAAATGTAGTGTTTTCAATGATATTAGCTAGTTATCAGTGATATATAGCTGTTTTCTACAAATTGAGGTATAAAATCTTTTTTTAGAATAATTTGCACCTATAAGTAGCTTACATTACATTAAGCTATTAAAAAGAAGAGTAAGAGGTTATTTATTGTGATATAACGGTATATTGCAAGCGTTTTTCATAGTTTCTTGTAAACTGTAGCGTTATTGTATATATACAAGTAGTTTTACTTATCAGATTGCTATAAACCCATAAAATGTAGTGTTTTCAATGATATTAAATATTTATCGGTGATATATAGCTGTTTTCCTACAAATTGAAGTATACAATCCTTTTTTTAGAATAATTTGCACCTATAAGTAGCTTACATTACATTATCCTAAAAAATAGAAGAGTAAGAGGTTATTTATTGTGATATAGCGGTATATTGCAAGCGTTTGTCATAGTTTCTTGTAAAATGTAGCGTTATTGTATATATACAAGTAGTTTTACTTATCATATTGCTATAAACCTATAAAATGTAGTGTTTTCAATGATATTAGCTATTTGTCGGTGATATATAGCTGTTCTCCTACAAATTGAAGTATAAAATCCTTTTTTTAGAATAATTTGCACCTATAAGTAGCTTACATTACATTAAGCTAATAAATGGAAGAGTAAGAGGTTATTTATTGTGATATAAAGGTATATAGCAAGCGTTTTTCATAGTTTCTTGTAAACTGTAGCGTTATTGTATATATACAAGTAGTTTTACTTATCATATTGCTATAAACCCATAAAATGTAGTGTTTTCAATGATATTAGCTATTTATCGGTGATATATAGCTGTTTTCCTACAAATTGAAGTATAAAATCCTCTTTTTAGAATAATTTGCACCTATAAGTAGCTTACATTACATTAAGCTATTAAATAAAAGAGTAAGAGGTTATTTATTGTGATATAACGGTATATTGCTTGCGTTTTTCATAGTTTCTTCTAAACTGTAGCGTTATTGTATATATCAAGTAGTTTTACTTATTATATTGCTTATAAACCATAAAAATGTAGTTGTTTTCAATGATATAGCTAGTTATCGGTGATATATAGCTGTTTTCGTACAAATTGAAGTATAAAAACTCTTTTAGAATAATTTGCACCTATAAGTAGCTTACATTACATTAAGCTATTAAAATAGAAGAGTAAGAGAGAAGGGTTATTTTATTGTGGTAAACGGTATATTGCAAGCGGTTTTCATAGTTTCTCTAAACTGCCTAGCGTTATTGATACTAACAAAGTTAGTTTTACATTATTATATTGCTAAAACCCATAAAAAGTATGTTTTCAATGATATAGATATTTATCGGTGATTATTAGCTGTTTCTACAAATTGAAGTTATTAAAAATACTCCTTTTTAGAATAATTTGCACCTGATAAGTAGTTAGATTAATTAAGCTATTAAATAGAAGAGTTGTAAGAGGTTATTTATTGTGGTATAAACGGTATATTGCAAGCGTTTTTCATAGTTTCTTCTAAACTGTAGCGTTATTGTATATATACAAGTCGTTTTACTTATTATGCTATAAACCCATTAAAAATGTGTGTTTCAATGATATTAGCTATTTACCTGGTGATATCTAGCCTGTTTTCCTACAAATTGAAGTATAAACAATCCTACTTTTTAGAATATTTGCACTATAAGTCGCTTACACTACATTAAGCTATTAAATAGAAGAGTAATAGGGTATTTATTGTGATTCTAACGGTATATTGCCAAGGTTTTTTCATTAGTTTCTGTAACACTGTAGCGTTATTGTCTATATACAAGAGTTTTACTTAATCAAATTGCTATAAACCCATATAATGTAGTGTTTTCAATGATATGAGCTAGTTATCAGTGAATATATAGCTGTTTTCCACAAATGAGGTATAAAATCTTTTTTTTAGAGTAATTGCACCTATAAGTAGCTTACACTACATTAGCTATTAAATAGAAGAGTAAGAGGTTATTTTATTGTGATATACGGTATATTGCAAGGCGTTTTTCATAGTTCTGTAAAACGTAGCGTTATTGTATATATACAAGTAGTTTTACTTATCAGATTGCTATAAACCCATAAATGTAGTGTTTTTCAAGATATTAAATATTTACCCCCGGTGATATATAGCTGTTTTCCTATCAAAATTGAAGTATACAATGCTTTTTTGTAGAAAATAATTTGAACAATAAGTAGCTTACATACATATCTAATAATAGAGAGGTAAAAGGGTATTTATCGTGATTAAGCGGTATATTGCAAAGCGTTGTCATAGTTTCTGTTGTAAAATGTAGCGTTTATTGTATATATACAAGTAGTTTTACTTATCATATTGCATAAACCTATAAAAGCTAGTGTTTCAATGATATTAGCTATTGCGGTGATATATAGCTGTTTCTCAACAAATTGAAGTTAATCCTTTTTTTAGAATAATTTGCACCTATAAGTAGCTGACATCTACATTAACTAATAAATGGAAGAGTCAAGAGGTTATTTATTGTGATATAAGGTCTATAGCAAGCGTTTTCATAGTTTCTTGTAAACTGTAGCGATGTATACTATACAAGTAGTTTTACTTACAGATTGTTATAAACCCATAAAAATGTAGTGTTTTCATGATATAGCATTATCGGTGATATATAGCGTTTTCCTACAAATTGCAAGTATAAAAATCCTCTTTTTAGAATAATTTTCACCTATAAGTAGATTACAGTACATTAAGCCTATTAATAAAAGAGTCAGAGGTTATTTATTGTGATATAACGGTATATTGCTTGCGTTTTCTAGTTTCTTCTAAAACTGTAGCGTATTGTATATATACAGTAGGTTAAGTTACTTATTATATTGCTATAAACCATAAAAATTCATTGTTTGCAATGATATTAAGCTATTTATCGGTGATATATAGCTGTTTCCTACAAATCGAAGTATAAAATCCTCTTTTTAGATAAATTTGCACCTATAAGTAGCCTTACATAACATCTAAGCTCATTAATAGACGAGTTAGAGATTCATATATGTGATATAACGGTTTATTGCAAGCGTTTTCATAGTTTCTGTAAACTGTAGCGATTATGTATATATACAAGTAGTTTATGTTTTTTTAAAAAAAAAATTTTTTTTTTTTAAAAAAAAAAAATTTTTAAAAAATTTTTTGGAAATAAAAAATTTTAAAAATTTAAATATAAAAAATTTTTTTTTTAAGTTTCTTTTTTAAAAAGTAGTTTAAAAATTTTTGTTTTTTTTTTAAAAAAAAATTATTTAATTTTTAATTTTAAATTTTTCCCCAATTTAAAAAATTTTTTTGAAAATTTTATGTTTTAAAAAAATTAACTAAAAATAAAAAAAATTTTTTTAAAATTTAAATTTTATTTTTTAAAAACGTGGTTATTAAAAAAAAAAAAAAAATAAAATTTTTTAAATTTTAATAAAAAGTTTTTTAAAATTTTAAAAAAAAAAATTTTTTAAAAAAGAGTTTTATTTTTTTGGATTTTTTGGGTTCTTTTTTTTTTTTTCTTTCAAATTGCCCCTTTTTTTTTTTCCCTTTTTTTTTCTTTTCCCTTTTAGTTTTTTCTTAAAAAAATTTTCCCCTTTTTTTTGCCCTTTAAAATTAATAAAAACCTTTTTTAGAAAATTAAATTATAAGTGTTAATTTAAAAAAAAATTTTGGGTTTATTTGATATAAAAGGTTATAAGGCTTTTTTTTTAGGGTTTTTATAAAAATTTTTTTTACGTTCCTAAAAATAAAATTTTTTAATAATTTGTTTTTGGGTTAATACTTTAAAATTAAAGATAAAATTTTTTTGAATAAGATATGAGCTTTTCTTTAAGTTTTAAAAAAATGAGGTTTTTTTAAATATAAGGTTTTGCTTCTTTTTATTTTTTATTTTTTTTATTTTTCGTATTTACTTTTTTCTAAAAAAAAAAAATTTTTTTAAAAATTTTTATTTTTGGGTAATTTTTCCCAAAAAGGTAAATTTTTTTGGAATAATTTGCATTAATAGTTCTTAATTAAGTATTAAAAAAAAAAAGGGATTTTTTGGGGGGTTAAAAAAAAAGGGTTTTTTGTTTTTTTAAATTAGCTTTTTTCAATATTTTTACTTTTTTAAGAAAAAACCCTAAAAGTAGTTTTTATTAATTTAAAAAGTGTTTTTTAAAATTAAGTTAAAATCCTCTTTTAAAAATTTTCCTTAGTATTTAATAATTTAAGTTTAAAAAAATTTTTTTTTTCAAAAAAAAAGGTTTTTTAAATTTTTAATTTTTAAAAACTGTTTTTTTTAAATAAAATAAGAAAAATTTTTAAAACCCAAAAAAGTGTTTTTAATTAAGCTATTTAGGGTGATATTATTTTACAAAAAAAAACCCTTTTTTAAATTTTTTTTTAAAAAAAGGGGAAAAAAAATTTTTAAAAAAAATTTAAAGGGTTTAATTGTATTACTTTAGGATTTTATAGTTTTCTACTTTTTGATATATAAAATTTTTAAAATTTTAATTTCCCTAAAACCCCCAAAAAAAAAGTAGGTTTAAGAAGATAGTTTTTAATGTTTTTTTTACTTTTGAAGAAAAAAAATTTTTTTTAAATAAGTTTTAAAATTTTTGGGGTTTTCATTATTGTTTAAAAAAAAGAAAAGGTTTTTATTTATTGTATTAAAGGGAAATGCGGGTTTTTTCAATTTCGAAAAATTTTTTTTAAATAAAGGTTTTAATTAAATTCTAAAACCCTTTAAAAGAGGTTTTTTAGGGTAATTTTTAAATTTTTTTTCAATTTTTAAAAAAAATTTTTTTTTGTAATTTATAAAGTGTTACTTAAAAAGCAAATAAATAAAGAAAAAAAAATTTTTTTAAAAGGTTTTTTAAGCGTTTTTTCAATTTTGAAAAAACTTGGTTTTGATATTCAATAGTTTTCTACTAGTTTTAAACCCAAAAAATTTAGGTTTTAATTTAAAATTTTTTGGGGGATTTTAGCTTTTTTTCCAAAATTGGTAAATTTTTTTTTTTAAAAATTTTATATATAGCTTTTTAATTATTTTAAAATGAAGGAAAAGGGGATTTATTGTTTTTTCAAAGGGGAAAAACTTTTTTTTTTTAAAAATTTTAATTTTTTTAAAATTTTTATTAAATAAGATAAAAAAAATTTTTTATTA
>JACEEZ010003148.1:0-2500 GCA_016584305.1 Chionoecetes opilio
CAACGTCACTAGCTTTTCTAATCATCAGCTTTCATAAGAGGATTAACAAAAACAGGAGTAATAATAACAAATTCGATGTTTTATCACTACGTCTCGTTATTGTGGAAGATTGTCGCGGGAGCTTTCCTTTTTCCCTCCTCTCCCCGTCTTATACGATGCCACCCAGAAGATGAGGGTGACCATGGCAACCACTATGCAGATTCCGAGGTTATGGAGACGAGAGAGAGAGAGAGAGAGAGAGAGAGAGAGAGAGAGAGAGAGAGAGAGAGAGAGAGAGAGAGAGAGAGAGAGAGAGAGAGAGAGAGAGACGAACTACTTCAATTAATCAGTAATAACTATAACGTAACGATATTCCTACATTTCACCGTAAAAACTTTAAGATGTGTGGAAAAAACTACTGAGCTGATGATTAGCGAATAAACGTGAAAGAAAATATGAAAAAACGAAGAAGTCAAAAAATATATATACCATCAGATGAACCAAGAAAAAGGAAGTTGATAAAGGGCAATTAAACATACACATACATACATAGTAGTTATACATATCTCTCCCACCTTCAGTATAGACGGTAGCCACTTGGGGAGGGGAAAGGAGAGAAGGAGAGAGGTCACAAATAATAATATATATGTTTGCATCTGGATTTAAAAAAAGAAATAGGGAAAAACCGGTGCACAAATAGGGTGGTAAATAATTGGAATGGACTCAGTAGACAGGTAGTTAGTGCGGAGTCATTAGAGAGCTTTAAAGGGAAGCTAGATAAATTCATGGATGGGGATGAAAGGTGGATGTAGGTAGTGTTAAGTAACAGGAACTACCACGTGTAGGTCTCGCGGCCTCTTGTAGCTTCCTTATGTTCTTATGTTCTTATTCAGATCACCTGCCCAAACAATACACCTGGTCTTTGGCTATACACCTCCCCTTACATCCCTTTCCCATCTATAGATCCCTCCCTCCCATCTCTTTCCTTCCCCTGTGCTCCTCCGTCCTCCTCCTCTTAGCCCTCCCGTACCGTAACCTCCCCCATACCTCCCTGTCGTGCATTAGTAAATGAATGACCCAGATTTAGCGTATAATCCCTTGCCTGAGGCGGATTCGAGGTAAGAGGGGAGGGGCTGGATGTAAGGGAGGACTGCCTGGCTAGCTCGGGTGGTCGATTCTACATCCCATCTACGAGAATACACAAGACTTAGTACTCCCGGTTATAGACTCTCATTGTGCCTGTTATTCATGATGATGATGATGGATGTCTTATTACGTTCGGCAAATGTAAAGAAAAGTAAAAACAAGGCTAATGAAATGGGTAGTTATTATTATTATCATCTTTTGTTATGCTCAGAAGAAAGTATTCATAACTTATCTATGTATTGTTTGTGTTTGAATATATATGTAAGAAATTTTAAATGCATCATAATGTCAACTTTTGTTTCTCTCTCTCTCTCTCTCTCTCTCTCTCTCTCTCTCTCTCTCTCTCTCTCTCTCTCTCTCTCTCTCTCTCTCTCTCTCTCTCTCTCTCTCTCTCTCTCTCTCTCTCTCTCTCTCTCTCTCTCTCTCTCTCACCAGCTCTTTTTTCATATTTTGTTTTGACGTAGTAAAGTATATTGTGTATGTATAAGAGCGTTGGATTACACATAGCTTCTGTGTTATAATTGAGAGGCAAGTGTTAACGAAGGTACACGTATGTGTGTGTATCCTCGGCGGATGAAGAGGCCTTTTGTCGATTAAAAACAGGAAAAACAGCAGTTAAATCCGTGTGTACACTGAGATAAACTAGACTAAGCTTGTGTGAGTGAGTGAGTGAGTGAGTGAGTGAGTGAGTGAGTGAGTGAGTGAGTGAGTGAGTGAGTGAGTGAGTGAGTGAGTGAGTGAGTGAGTGAGTGAGTGAGTGAGAGAGAGAGGAGAGAAGAGAGAGAGAGAGAGAGAGAGAGAGAGAGGAGAGAGAGAGAGAGAGAGAGAGAGATGAGAGAGAGAAGAGAGAGAGAGAGAGAGAGAGAGAGAGAGAGAGAGAGAGAGAGAGAGAGAGAGAGAGAGAGAGAGAGAGAGAGAGAGAGAGAGAGAGAGAGAGGAGATGAGAGAGAAAAAAAAAAAAAAAATTGAGGAACAACCGTGGGTATGGTAAAAGTACAATTCAAGTCGACTTAGCATCAGGCCAATTTCTCCTTCCCTCTTCCATCCGCGAGATTTTAAAGAAAGAGTTTGTACCCAATGGAGATTTCGCGCCGGCCCTCGCTGTATACACCCTGAGCTCGTAATGTTCCTGTCTGAGTGCTCCCCCCGTCCATACGTTCCTACAAATTGGTTATCTTTATCCGCTATTGTGCCAGAATCGGCTATCATACCTTATTATACCCTAGGGACACGACGCCCCTGGACCGTTTATAGACTCGAAAATCCAAGCTCTCCCCCTTTACCCCCCTTAAGCTGCCATGTATTGTTTTCTTCCTAGTTAACCGACTATGTCCGGCTTAATGAAATAATATAACTTAGATTTAATGTTATTCTA
>JACEEZ010003148.1:12500-90000 GCA_016584305.1 Chionoecetes opilio
TCTCTCTCTCTCTCTCTCTCTCTCTCTCTCTCTCTCTCTCTCTCTCTCTCTCTCTCTCTCTCTCTCTCTCTCTCTCCCCCTTCAGGGAAAGACTAGACAGATTACTAGAATGTCCTCTTTAGTGCTCTGCCTTCTTGTATACAGAGAGGAAAAGAAGAGAGAAAATAGAGAGAGGGGAGAGAGAGAAGAGAGAGAAAAGAGAGAGAGAGAGAGAGAGAGAGAGAGAGAGAGAGAGAGGAGAAGAGAGAGAGAAGAGAGAAGAGAGAGAGAGAGAGAGAGAGAGAGAGAGAGAGAGAGAGAGAGAGAGAGAGAGAGAGATGAGGGGATAGAAGAGACACACTGTACACGAAGACAGCACCATCACCCACTCCCCTCCCCCCCACCTATTCACGGACCTCCATAACCCCCCCCCCCTCCACGTCCCGCTTTGAGTTTCATCAGGTAAATGCATGGGCGACTTTGTTGGTAATCTTGGTTCGAGGGGAATATGTGTGAGAGAGAGAGAGAGAGAGAGAGAGAGAGAGAGAGAGAGAGAGAGAGAGAGAGAGAGAGAGAGAGAGAGAGAGGAGAGAGGGAGAGAGAGATGAGGAGAGAGAGAGAGAGAAGAGAGAGGAGAGAGAGAGAGAGAGAGAGGAGAGAGAGAGAGAGAGAGAGATTAATGTGTTTTGTGCATATATTCTTTTACTGTTTGCATTTTTTTCTTCTCTCTCTCTCCTTCACTTCCTACTCCTCCTTTGTCTCACATCCCGTCCGCTCTCTTAATTCTCTTTACTCTTCCATCTCTTTTTATCTTGTTTTTTGCTTAACACAATTCCCCTTATCTTTTGATCTTGTCTCCTCTCAAAGATTCTTTTTTTCTTCTTCTATTTTTCGTCCCTTTTATCTGTCTTTCTGTATATATATTTCAATATTCAGTGATTATCATGTTATCCTTTTATTTTCTTTGCACCCCCTTGTGCAGTATTTTTTTCCTTTTCTTGTGTATATCTTGTCTATATCTTCTGAACATTAACCTTCCTTCTCTTTGTCAACCTCACTCTGCCTGTATCCTCCATGATATGTTCCTCCATGATATGTTCCTCCATGATATGTTCCTCCATGATATGTTCATCCCTATATATCTTTCTTTTTCTTTCTCATCCTACATGTTTTGTAATTATGTTAATATTAAAAATTATGTAGGAAATTATATAGAAGTATATTTAATTAAAATGGGACGTTCTCAAAGACTTTCATCTGTGTTCCACACGTGAAATGCTTCGTATATAATGGAACCATCATTATGAAAAGTCCGTAAGCATGTTCAACGCTCAACCATCCTGGCACCGCACTCCCATTGCTTGAACATCCCGATGGAAGCATTTGCCTTGCTCCTCGCTAACGTCATTACAATATCCAGAAAGTAGTAGAAATACCAGCAAAATACAGCGTTTTCACGGAAATGTGACCATTGCATGCGTGTATACAGTGCCTTGCAGGAGGTTCTCGATAACACGCTCGTAACCTGGACTTTGGTTACCCAAGATGTCTGCGGAAATTGACTTGAATGCGAGTATTTTAATTGTTGTTTACAATATATATATATACTTTCGTCGAAGTGAACATAACTCATAATCACCAAGGCCAATAAGAAATCCCTGCTTACACTCATTGACTGCGTGACATGTGGACATTTTTGGATATTGAAAGGGAAAGGTCGGCCTTCTTTGCTGAGTGCATGGGTGAAATTCTTCGTAAGTCAGACTCACAGAGTTTCATGTGTAGCGGCGGAAATGAAATTCTTATGAGAATTCCCGAGAGAGTGTGGTATACAGAACAATAATTCCCAGCCAGGTCTTGGTTTCAGATGCGTTGTGTAGTGCTGCTTGTTTGCTTCATATAACCTGCCCTCCCAAACTTGTAATTAGACGAAATATAATTACCAGATTTGGTCTATTTCATCCACAGTAACATAATCTTCTGATTAAATAAAATGCGCTAATCATTTATAATTCAGTATGAACACCTTACTATGTCTGAATAAAAAAACATGAAAAAAGTGTATAAATGAATAGCTAAGAAACCTTAAAAACAATTCAAACCACCGTTTTTGTTGCGCGTGAAAGTGAAAGGCAGGCAGACGGACAGACACACATATTGAGAAAGGAGATAAGAGGGAAAGGGTGCCTCTCTCTCTCTCTCTCTCTCTCTCTCTCTCTCTCTCTCTCTCTCTCTATTTTTTTTTCTCTCACACATACACACACACACCTATTTTGAACACTTCTTGTGTCTTTTTTCACTCTTTCCTCTCTTGTCTTTTGCATTTATCAGACTTTTTTTTCCACTTTTCTTTCCCTTACCCCGGATTGCGTCGTCCTCTCCCATCCCTTTCCACACACCTCCAGGACAGTGCAGCAACAAACAAAAAGAAGAACGTGGAGTTGCATATAACCTTGTCTTTGTTGCGTCGGCATGTAAGCTCTTCCAGCAAATTATAAGACGATAACGACGACGAATCTTTGAAGAAATTATCATCAAAATTCATAACAAAGGGACTCTCTCTCTCTCTCTCTCTCTCTCTCTCTCTCTCTCTCTCTCTCTCTCTCTCTCTCTCCTCTCCTCTCTCTCTCTCTCTCTCTCTCTCTCTCTCTCTCTCTCTCTCTCTCTCTCTCTCTCTCTCTCTCTCTCTCTCTCGATGTGATACATTCTCTGCACTCATGGAAATGTATTTAAGCATATCATTTGGCTGGAAAATGTTGCATGTCGGACGCTCTACGTGGTAATTAAAAGTGATGAAATGTACACATAAAAGCAAAAGTTAATAGCATGTATTTTTAGCAGCGGATATTGCTGACTCGTATGTATAGTTGAAATGCATGTTAATGGAGGTAGCAAAATAATAAAAATATATATATAGGGCTACATATATATTTTTTGACGATAAAGACCTAAAAGAAAACAAGAACATATCAAAGGTTTACTGATAGACGAGTTGATGGTATTTGATTATAATAATATACTTGACTAATTAGCAATAAAATGTTATCTGAGAAAATGAAATTAACATCAACAATGACAATTATGATGATGATAATGAAAAAAATAATAACATGATCATTATTGCTATTATTGATATAAACAATGATAATGTTAATAAACATTATCATTTAACAATAACAACAACAATGCTATGATAAAATGCAAAAGAAAGGCGAGATGCTGAACCTTTATATACTTTATTTATGTAAGGCAAAGTTAGACTAAACAACACTATGATCAACTAAACTTAAACTAAATATAATCTGTAGTGCACATCGCCAATCCCTTCGTCACACACAAATTTTAAGACCGATCACCAGCGTGCATAACCACCATCGAACCTGTGGCTGCCGTGTTTGCAGTGACCCAGGAACACAATTAACAGAACTAAGGAACTACAATCACCGAGGACTCTATACGGAACTAAACATTAAATTGAAGCGCTGACTGTGGGCTGCCATCTAAGGACAGAAGACTGAGATGGAGGTATTGAGGACGCTTTGGTGTCTTAGCCCGGCCCGCCCAGCGACGATAACGACGGAAGGAGACACGACGAAGCAACTATACAGGAAGGGAAGGGCGTGATGGCAAATATAGGAAGCTGGGAATGAGAGAGAGAGAGAGAGAGAGAGAGAGAGAGAGAGAGAGAGAGATGGGGGGGGGGGGAGAAGGGGAGGGGTTGCACGGCTGAGAGCGCGAGGGAGGGTCCTGCTGGTATAGGTACAGCTCGTGATGCCTGGTGTCCTCGGGGTATCATGGCGGACGGAAAAACGTTAATCCGAGCGATAACCGGCTCTAAACTCGTCCCCTTTTCTGCACATCATTTCACGCTTAAATCGATGCTCTTCTAATGCCTTCACGGGGGATTTTGTCCGTGAGTCGCTGTGACATACGGGCGAAGAGGACGAGTGCTGCTATAATTGGTTACCACTTTACTGACTCCAAGCAACAGGTAAGCCCACGAGAAGAGGACGAAGGTTAGAAATTCATATCTCACTCCAACTCGAGCTTTGTGACAGGTGGTGTGAAGGGCGGAGGTGGCGTGACGCAGCGGGAGGGATGTGTCGTTTATAGCCGGCAATGATGGCGGTCGCGGGGTAAAGGCGGTAATCTGAGGATGATCCGTCAGCGTGCGTGGGGCGGCGCCAGACTGCCATATAGCCACGACACACCCACGATTATTGCTATGTTTTCACCCGTTCCCAGCTGCTTCAGGACACGTAACCTACACCGCCAAACCCACGTCGAAATATTCTCCAGTAGGATGCAAAAATGGCCGCAGATCAGGCGAGTTAGTGACGCAGGAAACGGGTCGACCCTGTAAAATCTGTGCCGTGGTCGCTTCTCTCAGAGTATTTCGCCTTAAGCTGATTGGTCGGCCCGATAACGTGGGATTGGTTGGCTAATCCCACCGCCGGCCTCCCTGCCAACCAACGCAACGCGCTCTTACACACAGTGGTGATGCTCTGGCGACTCCACCACTGCACGCCCTTACCTATAAGTGGTAATGGTTCTCTTTCCCTTCATCTCCCTCTCTCTCTCTCTCTCTCTCTCTCTCTCTCTCTCTCTCTCTCTCTCTCTCTCTCAAACCACCATATCTGCAAAACTCTTCGATGCAGGCAGTAAAAGATGAGGGACTTTTATCCTTTCTTCCTCCCTTGCTGTATCCCCGTGCGTACACCTGTGACGCAGGACGCTGGGACATACGTATGTAGCCTACTGTGCGTACACAAATACCTGACTGCCAATGAATCCCTGGGACTTACTGGGATCAAGCCGCCGGCCCACTGGTTAATCTTTTCATTGATATTTTAATTAACAATGTGTGTGCCAATCGCCCTGCTGGTCAAACACCGTGTAATGACAATGGACTCGTTGTGAGAACCTCCGCGGGTGGGAAGGTTTGATGGGAGGGTGAGGGAGGTTGGGAGGGATTGTTGGAGGAGTAGGAGTGGTAGTGGTGGTGGTGGTGGTGGTGGTAGTGGTAGTGGTAGTGTGTGTGTGTGTGTGTTTAGACGAGCTGCTTGTGAGGTCCAAAAATATCCTCTATCCCCCATCCTCCTTCGCGGCTCTCTCTCTCTCTCTCTCTCTCTCTTTCTCTTTCTCTTTCTCTTTCTCTCTCTCTCTCTCTCTCTCTCTCTCTCTCTCTCTCTCTCTCTCTCTCTCTCTCTCTCTCTCTCTCTCTCTTCTCTCTCTCTCTCCTCTCTCTCTCTTCTCTCTCTCTCCTCTCTCCACACAGCAGTCATCATCATCACCAGCAATACTACAACTACTACTATTTCTACGTCCCCATATACACTCAATACCATCACCACCTCTTTACACTTATCCTTATCACTACAACTGCATCTCTCTTTCTTCTCTCTCTCTCTCTCTCTCTCATCTCTCTCTCTCATCTCTCTCTCTCCTCTCTCTCTCTCTCTTCTCTCTCTCTCTCTCTCTCTCTCCTCTCTCTCTCTCTCTCTCTCTCTCTCTCTCTCTCTCTCTCTCTCTATTCTTTACACACACACACACACACACACACACACACACACACGGGTACTCCGTGTGTAGGGGAAGCACGCTCGGTTCACAACCGAGAAGTCCCGGGTTCGATCCCCGGGCGGAGCGGAAACAGATGGGTTGTTTCCTTAAAACCCGAGTCCCTGTCCACCCAGCAGTGAATGGGTACCGGGTGTTAGCCGGGGTTTGTGACCTGCTCTCCGGGGTGCTGGCTTCGGCCAACACAAAGCACTAAGGATGAATGATAAAAATGTTGATATGGAGACGGGGCCACACGAGCATTGCTCTGGCCCTGTAAAATACAACTAGATGAATACAACTAGATGAATGCACACACACACACAGTCACACACACACACACGGCGCCGAGAAGAGGGAGGGAAGGGAGGAGCAGATAAAAAAAAAAGTAATATACATAGCTTTTTCAATTAGATAATTTACAGGCGTCGCACGTTAGCTTCACCCGCAACTAAATCCTGCCCTCTTAGCGGCGCCTGCTACTCGGCCGGATAAGATCTGAGAGGGCGTGTGATCCGTAGGAGGGGTGTGGGAAGGACAGGGGTGAGGAGACAACGGTGGCATGGGGTGTATAGAAGGGGAAGGAAGGGATTCAATTCCTCTTCCCGCCGCTTTCCTGTCAACATACAGAGGTAGTATCTCCTATCTCCTTCTTTTCATCTTTCACCTCATTTACTTATATTTTTTTCTTTCTTTCTTCCGTCTGATGTATAGGTACGTAGTAGTACATTTCATCACTTTCTTTGCCTCTTCTCTTTCCTTTATCCACTTTTCATTTGCTTCTTTTACGTTTTTTTTTTATTTGTAATCTTTCCATTTAATTTATTTACTTAATAAATTTATGTGCTTACGCTATTTTTCTACCTTTTTGTTGAAATGTTTATATTTCTAGGAAGGGGCATCCTACCGTTTGATATACTAAAAGACGGACTGAGTCTGATAACCAAGGGGACCCGATGACACTTACTCAAGGACCACCACTGCAGAATGTCTTATCAACAACGATCAGTGAGGTCGTTAAGGTAAACCACAAACCCAAATGGCATATAATCGATCATATATAAAATAGTTTTAAATTGATGATGATATGAAAAAAAGAAATCATATTTTAAACATTTCTCCCTAACGCTTATTGTTTTAGTTCTTTTTGAAGATGTAACTACGGAGAGTTTATGCTATTGGCTGCCTACGATACAGAGTCCCGGTCGCCGGATGGACGCGAGGCGCTTGGCGGGAAGGTGGAGCACGGGACGGGGCCGCAAAGGTGAAGACCAGTCGCGACTAAAGGGCCGTTCACATCTCCACGACTCTCGACGGCGACCAGTCACGACTTGCTGAGTCATGCTGTGGTCGGCACCGGTCGTCATGTGGGTTGGTGTCAGACCCAGACAGTCGTCGTGTCGGGTCGTGAAGGGGCGCGAGGGGGGGTCCCGACTGTGTGGTGCATGCTCTATATACTCGAGTCGGGTCTGTGACTCAAATATTTAACGGAAATAGTCTGCTCCGTGCTGGGACTCGTCACCGAAGGGTCTGAGCCTGGCGCCGACCAGTCGGAGCCGTACTGCGACCAGTCGGGGCCGTGCTGCGACTAATCGTCATGATATTTCCGTTATTTCTTAGTATGGGATAGACGGGGACAGTCGGCGACCCTAGTTGGCGACTGTTGCCGATTCAGGTCGGGGTCAAGAGGCGACTTCTGATCAAGAGCCGGTTGGCTCATGTTGCCAGTCGGGAACAGAGTCGCAGCCTGTTGCCGCCGGTCGGGGACTAAGTTGACGACTGGCGGCAACTGGCTGCGACTCTATTCCCGACACTATGGGACAGACAGAGGAAAACGACGCTTCGTTTCGCGGCAAATGTCGACTCCGGTCGGCGACTGGCGTCCCTGATAACGTAGCACGACGGCGAAGGTCGCCAACACAAATTGATTTTAAAGGTTCCTTCGGCGTTCGAGTCGGCGACTTGCGTCAACTCTAGTCGCAGCACGGCTGCAACCGTGCGACGTTAGTCGGCTCAAGGAGCCGACCGTGTCGCAGCTTGGCTGCAACACGGAAAATGGGGGGAGTGGAGGATTCGTGGTGGAGGCACTGCAGTGCTGCGACCCACTATAAATAGAGCAGTATCTTTAGTGCTATACTGCTTCTGCAGTATCTTTATTGCCTTGGCGATTGTTATCGCCATGCCGTAGTTATCCTGTTCAATTAATAACATCTGGAGGCACATAAGTATATGTTGCCTAGTCAAGGTGGGTCAAGTGTGTGGACAACAGTGTGACCGACATCGGTGGCGTGCTTCACTATACAAGCGAAGGTTGAAAAGTGGTGTGGGGGATGGGCGAGAGCGCTGCCCACATATATTACCTACCCATATTCCTATTTCCTGAACGCCTTGGAGACACTCCCAACATTCTTGATCTTTTCGTAACTAAGGACTAACTTTTCCTATTAACCCTTCTGTTTACTCTGTGAAACTATTCTCTCCGTTGGGTTCCTCCGATCACAATCTTATTTCTGTAACCTGTCCTATCGCTCCGGTGCCGCCTCGGGACCCACCTAAGCGGAGATGCTTCTGGCATTTCAACTCAGCTAAGTGGGAAGACCTAAGGCAGTACTACTCTGATTTTCCATGGAATGATTACTGCTGCCTCCCATATATAGACCTAGCTACGCCACTGCTCGCCGTGACGCCTTGTTACAGGTAGGGGATGGGGGGAGGGGTTAAGCCTCAAGAAACAAGAGGGAGGAGGGAGGGATGAATGGGGGGGGGGGGGTTATGACATCAAGAAAGTCACTCACTCAGTAACCTCATAGCCTTTCCTTCATCATATACCGTTCTCCATATACAGTACAAAATGCCATGAATAAACATTTAAATAACCTCAGTCAGTCCTACACACATGATGAATGAAAGAAATGTCACAAGGAAAACATGATGACACACGAGATGGATGGCTACTCACGGCAACAAGCAGTTCAGTGGGCCTTCTGCACCTCACCTCCGGCCTGCTTCACCCGGCCTGCCCGAAGCTTGCAGACAGCCATGGTACCTTAACACACCACAACACAAACGGTAACACTATAGCTGGATACGTTAACTTTCTAAATGCGTACCACAACAAACAAATACATACAGCAGGTAAACGGCATACCAGTCGTCCTGCGCACCGACGCCACCACCACCACCCACCCCTGCCAGGCCACTCCTGCCTCCCGCTGAAGTTCACGAGGCAAGTACCAAACGACTCGCAAAGCCTCGACACTTAAAGTAATCGTCCAGACCATTTCATCATTCCTGATTTAATGCAATCAACGCATAGCCATTAACGAGTATATCAACAATACGTCGTCACGTTTTGTATCCAGCCAGCCGTTTTTAAATAATCCGCAATCAAAATCTGCAAATTCCCCGAGTTTTCAAAACGCTCTCAAGGTTTGCAGACGCTCAGGCTCAGGCTCGGTGACGTAGCATCAGGGAGGCTCATCTTCCCGCGCTGATCAGAGAGACACGTAAACACAAAGATAAATACAGGGTGTAACACGAGTTTATGCAAATGTTGATACAGGAGATAGACCGAATTATTCTAAGAACAAAATGCTCTATACCCATATGCTTTCTGAAGCTTCCTCTACGTGACATGGAGTGAGAAAGAATTACCGCGGCCGTCATGTAACTCACGGCTAGCGGGAGGCAGGAGGGATGAGATGTGCACTCGCGCGTATGCCCCCCGGTGAAATTATGAATTATTTAATCATAATTTCTACTAGTTATGGACAATTACAGTATCTTATAAGTTTTAACTACACAATCGATATTAATAAACGGCTGTTATTTAAGGGATGGGTGCCGTGCGAGGCTACATCAGCTGTGTCCCTCCTTCTCCCGCCCAGATTAGTGGCAGTGTTTAGTTTGAGAGAGTGAACTCTGCGGACAATGCCGTACTCTTACAGTAACGTGGAGTATGCGGATATGGTGTTTATCTACGGGTTCTGCAATGGAAGTGCAAATGCTGCCGTACAGGAATACAGAAGAAGATACCCTAACAGAAAATGTCCCAATGTTCGAACATTTTACAGGGTATTTCAACACCTTCGTGACAAAGGATCTTTCCCTGGAATGGGTGCAACAGCTGAAAGGATAGGGGAACATGGAAAGGTGAGGCAGATTCTTCATGCAGCGGAAAACAGCCCAGACATAAGCACAAGAATTTCCCTCCGACTTGGAGTTTCTCACATGAAAGCATGGAGGGTGCTGAGAAAAAAAGGTCTTCATCCATATCATCTGCACAAGGTTCAACATCTTCAGGATGGAGATTCAGTGAGGCGATTGGAGTTTTGTAAATCGCTACAAGCAAATTCCCAGCTGTGGAAATATATTTTGTTCACCGATGAGGCCACATTTACCCGTGCCGGAATGCATAATGCTCATAATGAACATTGGTGATCAAAGGAGAATCCTCACAAGATGGTAGAAAGTAATTTCCAGCAAAGATTTTCTATTAATGTCTGGTTGTGCATGATTGGTGAGCACTTGATTGGCCCACACATCTTTCCAGATCGCATTAACGGGGATATTTATGCTAACTTTTTGATAGATCACCTCCCCTCACTCCTAGATGTTCCCCTGGGCACACGGCGCCGACTAGTATTTCAGCATGACGGGGCACCACCACACTTCAGTAAGCAAGTGAGGCAGCATCTTGACCAAGCATTTCCTGGACGGTGGATAGGCCGGGGAGGACCACACCCATGGCCTGCCAGATCACCAGACCTAACACCACTGGATTTTTATCTCTGGGGAGACATGAAATCACATGTATACAATAAGAAAAGTGACAACAAGCAAGAACTTCTGGAGAGAATAATGGCAGCTTCACAGCACATCAAAACAAGCCAGAAATTCTAAGAAAAAGTGTTCATTCCATACTTCAGCGAGCGCAACTGTGTATTGAAGCTGATGGTGGCCACTTTGAACTCTTGATGTGATCATCACAACATTAAGGTAAGTCATGATGACAAGAGACAGTACGTAAGAGTAAGTAGATCGAGCTGCCGGGAGATTACTGACATTCAGCTGTAGACGTTGCCACGTAGCATTTTACAGTATTAGTGTGTCAAATTTCAGCTATGCTGTCTTCATGTAATGCTTATCAGTAAATTTAATGAATCTTTGTCTCGTTATAAGATACTGTAATGCTCCCTAATTTGTAACAATCATAATTAAACTAATGTTCATAATTTCAGAGATGACCACGATCCGTAAATAATCCCCATATCCAGAACCCCATATCCAGAATAATACTCCACATTTCATTACCGTAAGCGTACAACACTGTCTACAGCTTATTTCTCTCAAATTGATACTAAATAAGTCATGATTTTAACTCTCTCAAACTAAACACTGCCGCTAATCTGGGCGGGAGAAGGAGGGACACAGCTGATGTAGCCTCGCACGGCACCCATCCCTACCCACCTTGCCTCTCCCTCGCCGACATAATGCCAAGTAGCCCTTTACATTATTGCTTATGACAGCCCTGCTGTTCTCATGTACTGCTTATTTGGTAAATAACAGCCGTTTATTAATATCGATTGTGTAGTTAAAACTTATGAGATACTGTAATTGTCCATAACTAGTAGAAATTATGATTAAATAATTCATAATTTCACCGGGGGACATACACGCGAGTGCACATCTCATACCTCCTGCCAAGATAAAGAGACAGATAAAGAAAGATAAAGAGACACCTGTTAATCCACCTCGTACTCGGGCTCAAACATATAGGATCCCATGACAATCTGAGGTTCGTTTTCCTCATAGTATACGCGACCAGCGTCATTTCTTTCGGTGTCAGATTGAGCAATGTACTCTAAATCTGTCACAGCGACAGATTCACTGTCTGACACCGAAGTACAATCGCTCATCATAACATTTGCCGACAGGTGTCAGACAGAGTGTCTGCGGGCGTCCCTGTTCTGACGTCATCAATAACAGTCGTAGCCCTGTTGGAGGGAAGATTTTTTTTTTCGCGCGCTTTTTACAAAAGTCGTGTTTTTACGGAAATAAGGCCTGGAAATCAATTATTTTTGGTGGATTAGGTGTTTTGAATGTACATTCAACATAATTCGGCAAAAAAAAAATGGGTCTGGACGATTACTTTAAGTTTCATTTCACAGTTTTCTCCTTGATTCTTGTCCTGTGACTTGCTTAACATGTGTCTATCGTGAGCTTTAAGGTTCTATTTGATGACAGTAAACGTGCCAGTGATATACCTTGGTATACCTTGATTGTTGAAAGAATTGCGATCACAATCACTTCAGTAATTAACTATGCTTCAATTGTTTCGAAGTGTCTCAGAGATGCATGAAAAAGATATATAGGCTTATATATATATTATATATATATATATATATATATATATATATATATATATATATAGATATATATATATATATAATATATATATATATATATATATATATATATATATATATATATATATATATATATATATAGAGAGAGAGAGAGAGAGAGAGGAGAGAGAGAGAGAGAGAGAGAGAGAGAGAGAGAGAGAGAGAGAGAGGAGAGAGAGAGAGAGAGAGAGAGAGGAGAGAGGAGAGAGAAAAAAAAAATTATGTCAATGTTTTTGATTTTGTAGATAGAAAAATAGGAAGATTAAATAAAACTTCCGACTAGTGGCGTAGCTACAGGGGGGCACGTGCCCCCCCTCCCCCATGAAAATACGGTGCCCCCCACTGGCCATGGCTGCCGTATTCTGTATAATGCTCTAATATCCACCACTTATCTGATCTTAAAATATGCACTTATACCCTTGTATGTGGCATCAGAATGCTCCTGCGCTCCGCTTGCCTAGTGCCCCCCAGGTGCACCCCATTGATAGCTAGCTACGCCACTGCATGACGCCTGCTTTTAAAAACGCGTTGCCTCATGGAGACGCGGTAGGCTACCCTTTTCCACGACGGCCAGAGCTCGGTCCCTTAGTTATCTCAGTATATGCGTTTACTCACAGCTCCCAGAGTTTATTATTGAATAACGTTCTCCGATTGAAGCACGCGCAAAATACAGGGCAAAACCTAACCAAGCCTAGAGGGATGCTCATTGCTGAGCAGTCCCTTGCCGATCCCAAGCCCGGATAAATGGTGGGAAGGAAGAAAATGTTGCTCTTGACATATCAAAAACTTTTGATAGTGTCTGCCGGCACTATCGATGCACTATTTACGATAGTGCATAAATCTTTAATTTCAAAATTACCCCCATTCGATTAATATCCTTCTCTATGCACCTTCAGCTTAAATTTCTTTCAAACCATTTTATTGCAGCTACGGTAGACGGTAATAGTGTAGTAGTGTCCCTCAGGGTTCTTTCCCATCACTTTCCATGGTGATTGGACCATCCATGGCCCATCACCTCTTTCAATTCATTAATGATCTTTCAAGTCTAACTCAATACTCTATCCACTCCTACGCTGATGATTCTACCCAACATTTTTCAACGTCGTATATTAGATATCTAACTCAACAGGAACTAAGTGATTCACGGAGAGATGCCACAGAGCGCCTAATTTCTGATATTTATATAATTTCTGATTGGGGCAAAGCAAACCTTGCTTGATTCAATTCCTCCAAAACACAAATTCTTCACCTATTAATCCATCTAGGCTATTTGACATAACCTTCCAAACAACTATCCTCTCTTCTTTAATGACAGTCGTCTCTTTCTGCAATGATCATTCTTTGACTACAAGTCTCACATCTCATCTCTTGCTAAAACAGCTTCTATAGAAGTTAGGTGTATTGTGGCATCTGCGTCAATTTTTTCTCCCTCCCAGTTGCTTGCTCTGTACATGATCTTTATCCGCCCATGTATGGGACATTATGGAATGCTCATGTGGGGAGGATCCACTCATACAGCTCTCTAACGGGTGAGGTCAACTTTTGTTCATCAACTCCCTCTCTGACTGACTGTCTCAATCTTTAAATCACAGCCGCAATGTTGCTTCTCTTGTTATCTACTACCGCTATTTTCATCCTCACTGCTCTTCTGAACTTGCTAACTACATGCATTCCCCCCTCCCGCGGCCTCCCTTTCACAATAATGCAGGAGTAGAGACTGGATTTCAGGGAGACGTATCCGAATGATGCGACGGACTTGGTATCATGCTTGTTCAAACCTCCCAATTGGGATGAATGAATATGAAGTGAAGGGCTTTGAACAAGTTTCAGCACTGAAGATTGTGCCCTCCATGAACTTTGGTTATGTTATGATGATAAAATAAACATATTGTAAATGCTACCAAAATGTTTAAGTCTTGATTTTAACTATTTTAGGCATCGATTCTGGTTTTGAACTTAAAAGATCTTAGTCCAAAATTAATCCCAATCAAGCTTATATAAACAGTTTGGGATACATAAGTGCTTTTTTTAGTCTTTCTGTAAAGAATAGCGTTGTGATCAGTTGCACCCCCTGTCTGCACCATCGTAATTGAAAACGGGACAGCAAGAATCCGTAATCGACTTTTTGAAGTAGTAAATAGGAGCATACAGGGGAGTGTGAGGGGGGGTGTGCGGATTGTCAACATTGCTAAGTGATATCACCAGCTTATCTGATTGATACACAATAATAACAGGAAAATATGACTGCCTAGGTAAAGATAACTTCTAAACATTCGTTATTGACTATATAATATCATAGAGTAGCATTTACCTCGCCTCCTCAACTATAACCTCCTTGGTTATTTGGTTATATACAATGTTTTACAGAATCAGGCTTCTATACAATATACATATAGAAGAAAATCGTTCTTAATATTATACTTGTGTGTTTTAAGTGCAGTGGAATAAGCCCATATTTTTCTTTCAAGTTGACCAACTTTTCACCAAATTGTGAGTTAAAACTGCCAGCGACCACTGGCATTTCGGAGTTGCAGTTCTTTCTAATTACCCCCCAACTTTGGGGATGATGATATAGAAGCTGAAGGGCTTGAACCACCAGTTCTCAGCCACGAAGATGAGCATTTTCACATGAACTTGATGGTTATGTTATGATGAATTGAAGATAAATAATAATATTGTAGTGCTACCAAAATGTTTAAGTCCATCGATTTAACCCATTTTGGCATCGGTTCTTGGTTTTTGACACATTAAAAGATCTTGAAGTTCCAAAATAATAATTCCAATCAATTTGTCACCTCAAAAACAGTTGGAATACATAAGTAGTTCTTATTTTTAGTCTTTCTGGTAAAAAAATAGCGTTGTATTCAGTTTCCCCCCGTCTGCCTGCAGCCATCGTTAATACACGGGTACCAGCAGCCAGAAATCGCTTGACTAACAAAACTTTTATTGAAGCTTAGACATCAAAGTAACTTAAAAAAATTATGGCAGGTATATAGAAGGGGGGGGGGGGTGCACCTTTTCGGTTTCTGGCCCATGGTCTAAGATTAGATAGGATCAACCCAGATTTCTTGCATCAAATTGAGCACATGATAATTGTATCAACCTAACGATAACTGGTGGTGTCTATAATCTTGTAAATTTTTTCATTGTTGCTATCTTTTTTGTGTAGCTACGTGTATATATATATTCTTGTCAACATCATTATTAGTTATTTCTATTTTTTCTTTTTATTTAATCCTTTTTTCTCGCTCTTCCTCTTTCTATAACATCTGCCATAATTCTAAGTCATATTTATACTCCCATAATATTTCCTATAACATCTGCCACCTGCGAGAAAATAGTAACAATGTAGCCTACTATGCATATGTAGCTACTTCCGTAACAATTGCAACTCTCCAGTGTTACATATTCATAACAGTTATAACTATGGATTACACTAATTTACACCCATAATTCATAGCAGAGCGGACTGTGTACTTCCATCATGATAATGATGTCTGTAATGATAATCTTTGTCTGATTCCATCAGACAAAGGCTCCCTCACGGCACCTTTACGTATGTTAGGTCATTCATCCTGTCTATCACCAATTCACTAATTATCACTTCGCATGAGCCTTTGTGATTTAGCCATATGACCAGCTATACTAGGTCTCCAGGTCTGGGGGATACCTTCTAGCAGGCCTCGTCACGACAGACATATTGCCTGTATTTATATCATGCTTCTTTTTTTGCAGTGTAGGCCTACCAGTAACATCTCTGGTAATAAAGAATTGAATAAGATAATATAATAAAATCGTTCACTTATACCCCCTCAAGTCATTGCAATCGTAATGGTTTTTATTATTTTTTATTAATTGATAGAAAATTAAATAAGAATAAAGTATTGAATGAATGAAGGGACCATACATTTTCCCAGATCGGCCCGATCTAACGGTGATGATATGAGGTGTCTTGACACTCTAACTTTTTCTATACACTAAACCCTCGGCTATTGAGCCTTATTCGTGCCGCTATCGGCGCGCTATAGCCGAAATCGCGATAGCCGAACAATAGAACTAATGGTAATAATTCTAAATTGTGCCAGGATCCCCAAGATCACCACATATTTTATAAATTTTTTCATGTTTTTACCGTTTTTTCAACATATGATGAAATATTCCATCAAATCAGGAATCATAAAAGCACCATACATTTTACAGCACTTTATTTAAGCTTTTTGGGAGATGATGAGGCTTAGATGGATGGGAATATTCCAGGATGTCTTCAATTGTTGCACCACCTCCAGAGCCTACCACCCGAACCCCGGAAGTCACTGGCTATTGGCCAAAACGTAAAAAAAAAAAAAAAAAAAAAAAAAAAAAAAATAAAGTTATGAGTGATAGCTGTAAAACGCGATAGTTTGATGCGCTATAGCCGAGGTTTGAGGTACATTTAGGTATGCATGATAGCAACATTCGCAGTCTTAGATCTAACTTCCAATCCGTAGAGCATCACCTCTCCTCCTCTAGACCTCATCTTCTTTTCCTCACTGAAACCCAGGTGTCTGTGGCTAGTGAGACCATTCCCTTTTATCATTTATTTCTATTCATCCCAGTCTTACTTTCTCTATCCTTTTTCAAACCAAAACTGGCTGTTGCGTTTATGTACACAATGACATCCCTTGCTCTCATGCCCATGGACTTGAATCTTCTATTTGACTTGATTTCATACCATCTGGGGACGATTTCAATGTCATTCTCTTACTTTTATCATGCTGTATCTCTCACCTAACTCCTTAGACTATGTATAGCTCTTTTACTATACAACTTCCAAAGTGGAGCACATCATAACTCATTTTCCTTTATCTGAAATCTCTATTCTTGAGGTTTTCAATGTTCATCCCAAGTTTTGGCAATCATCCTCTTTCACTGACCAACCTGGTGAACAAGCCTTCAACTTTGCTGTACTCCATGACCTAGAGCAGCAGGTGCAGCACCCTACCTGACCTGCTCATTCATTCCTGCACTCCTGACCGCCTTGGAGACAAGCCATTTCTTTTCTTGACCTTTTCCTACACTCTTAGAAAAGAAGGGTAGGAAAAGGGTAGAAAAAGGGTATTTGTAGTGATGAAATACTGCTACCCTTTTTCTACCCTTACAAATATACCCTTTTGCAACCCTAAATATACCCTTTTCCAACCCCAAATATACCCTTTCTCATCCCTCTCGTCTAAAAAGGGTAGATGAAGGGTATAATCAGCAGCATCTACCCTCCAGCCTGGACATAGGGTTTAAAAAGGGTACTGATGGTGTGATGTAACAATTCTACCCTTAATATACCCCTTATTTCTGAGTGTGTAACCTCAAACCTTTCAGCTTATTCTATTAAACTATTCTCTCCATTGGGCTCCTCAGATCATAATCTTACTTCCGTGACTTGTCTTATCACTCCGGTGCCGCCTCGAGACCCACGCGGAGATGTGGGAGGACCTAAGGCAGTACTACTCTGATTTTCTATGGAATGATTTTTGCTTCCATGTCAGAGACCCACCTCTTTGTGCACAGCGCATAACTGAGATTATTGTCGTAGGGTAGGCGGGGCAACGCACTACTCGGCATATGCCCCCACTGATAGGCACCCCTGACTGGCATGGATGCATACATGCCAGACACTTTCTCTAATCCTAAAGCCTGAAAACCTCAGCTTGCTCTTGTGCTGTCCATATTAGAGGTAACTCACAGACGCTACCGTAGCCATCAATCAATCAATCAGTGGGGGTATACGCTGAGTGGCGCATTGGGGTCACCACACGGGAGTCCCGGTGCAGGCTCCCCTCCCAAACCAAGCAATTCTAGACAGGAAACATCAACTTGCCCCAGCCACGAACCTTGTGGGCGCCCCTTGGCCTCCACGCCGGATTGTCTCTTACAGATACAACCCGATGGGAAGGATCAGTTTCAGGGTAACGTGCCACATGCCCATATATGTAGCTGAAGTTGGGGCTGACGGACTATGCAGGTAATAGGCCTCGATTCAGTCTCATTGTGCAATAGCTGATTTTATACGTTGTCATCCCAGCGATACCCCATGATTCTGCGAAGACGCCTATTACCAAAAGCATCAATTTCGCTCTTCAAGTCGCTATTTACTGTCCATGTCTCACATCCATCTAGTAAGACAGGGATCACAAGTGTTGAGCAAGTCCATAACACCGTGGGCTATGCCAATCCGCTGTAAGACTTCTTGATGTAACCCACCATCATTCCTGACTGCGCTACCAAGGTATGTAAAATTTTCCAAGATCTCAATGTCCTCGCCGCACGCATGAACAGACTATACTATTTCATCTAATAAGCCTCCAAACACCTGGACCTTGGTCTTGGACCAAGAGACCGCAAGTCCCAAAGGCTTTGCCTCCTCATGCAGCGCCTCGAGAGCCATCACCAGGACCTCCAGCGACTCAGCAAAGATTACTGCATCATCGGCAAAAACAAGATCAGTGATCTTGGTATTGCCGAGGGATGCTCCACAATCACTTTGGTCCAGAGCTCTGCCCAATATCCAGCCCATACAAGTGTTGAGAAGTGATGGTGCAAGGATGCACCCTTGCCTCACTCCTGTATTCCCAGGAAAAAAGTTGGGTACACCTCCCCCACTTCACAGCACTCTCAGTCCCAGAGTACAGGCCATTCAGCAGACCAATAGTCCTTGCAGGAATCCCACGGTCGCAGAAGATCCCAGAGTGCCTCATGATGCACTGAGTCAAACGCCTTCTTGAAATCAACATAGGCTGCAAGCATCCCCCGTCGAAACTCATGTCGGGGTTCCACCAGGATACGAAGCGCTAGGATACGGTCAGTTGTTGACTTACCAGGCATGAACCTAGACTGCTCAGGTTTCTGATGCTTCAGCAGATGACTGCAGATCTGTGTCAGCAATAGATGGGCAAACATCTTGCCTGGCATGCTGAAGTGTAATACCACGGTAATTGTAACAGTCCTAACGATCCCCTTTCCTTTCCCATCCACCTCCTGAAAATCGTGCCCTATTTTATTCTTGCCAAAAGAAATATATAAACATGCCAAATCTATTCTTCAACTTGCCAAAGACTCCTTCATCAATAGAAAATGTCAAAATCTTTCTGGATTCAACTCTTCTCGTGACTTCTGGCACCTAGCAAAAAACATTTTTAACAATAATAATTTATTATTCATCTTTTCCTCCTATGATTCTCCCTGATGGCTCTACAGCTATCTCATCTATATCTAAAGCTGAACTCTTTGCTCAGATCTATGCTCATAATTCTGCTTTGGATGATGAAGGGCTTGTTCCTCCTACTCCTCCACCCTCTGACTCTATTATGCCCGATATCAATATTCTTTGAAATTACATCTTCTATGCCCTCTCTGGCCTTGATCCTCGGAAGGCTTACGGTCCTGACGGAGACTCTCCTATTATTCTCAAAAACTGTGCTTCTGTGCTTGTTCCACGCCTGGTCAAACTCTTTCGTCAATGTCTATCTACATCTACCTTTCCTTCTTGCTGGAAGTTTGCTCACATCCAACCTGTTCCTAAGAAGGGTGACCGCTCCAATCCTTCAAACTACCGTCCTATAGCTTTGACTTCCTGCCTTTCTAAAGCTTTTAAATCTATCCTTAATAAGATTCTGCTCGCAACCTTACTGATCATCAGTATGGATTCTGTAAAGGGTGATCCACTGGCGATCTTCTAGCTTTCCAAACTAAATCTTGGTCATCCTCTTTTAGGAATTTTGCTGAAACTTTTACTGTTGCCCTTGTCATATCAAAAGCTTTTGATAGAATCTGGCACAAATATTTCCAAACAACCCTCTTTCGGATTCCATCCTTCTCTCTGCACATTCATCTCATTTCCTCTCTGACCGCTCTATAGCTGCAGTTGTAGATAAAAATTATAATCAGTTGTTTTCCTAAATCTATTAATAGTGGAGTTCCTGTCCCTATCTCCCACTCTCTATTATTCCTTCATGGTCTTAAGTCCAACTCAATGCCCTATCCACTCCTATGCTGATGACTCGACCCTGCATTTTTTAAACATATTTTACTAGACGTCCAACTCTAGAGTTAAGTATTTCATGAGAGGATGCTGCAGAACACCTGACTTCTGATATTTCTATAATTTCTGATTGAGGAAACGCAAAACTTTTGTTAACTGCCTCAAAAACCCTATTTCTTCACCTATCTACTCGACGCAACCTTTCAGACAACCATCCCCTTCTTCAATGACACTCAATTGTCTGCCTCCACACAGAACATTCTTGGGCTATCCTTTACTAAAAATCTTTACGGGAAATTTCAAATTTTATCTCTTGCTAAGTCAGCTTCTATAAAGTTAGGTGTCCTGTGGTGTCTGTGTCAGTTTTTTTTCTCCCTCCCAGTTGCTTGCTATGTACATGGGTTTTATTTCCCCCTGTACGGAAAATGCCTCTCATGTTTGTTTGTTACAGCTCTCCTAAACAGGGTGGAGTCAGCTTTTCATCTCATCAATTCCCCTCCTTTAACTGACTGTCTTCAATCTCTCAATCACTGCCACAATGTTGCTTCTCTTGCTATCTTCTACCCCTATTTTCATGCTTACTGCTTACTTACTCTCATCTCTATTCTGAACATCTTACTAATGAAAGACTTAACTAGTATCTTCACTCCATTCCTTTCACTGGCAAACTCTGGAACTCTCTTCCCGTTTCTATTTTTCCACCTTCCTACGACTTAAATTCTTTCAAGCGAGGAGTGTCAAGACACCTCCCAAACTAAATTGCCCCTCCCTCACTGGATGTCTCTCACTATATTCTTTATGGGGACTGGTAATCAGCGGACTTTATGTTGATATTTTTTGCCTGCCCTAAGTCAGTCTCCTAATGTAGAAAAAAAATTCAAATATCACCTTAGAAACAAATCAATCTTTTAATGAATATAGTAACAACTTCACCGAGGGACAATGAAATAGGCTTTCTTAAAAATTTTAAACAGAATATACCCTATATCTATATATACATGCCTGTGTTTTTTTTTTTTTTTTTTTTCCATTTGTAGTTACATGAATCCCTGCATATAAATTATACCTTATTATCTTGCAGTCGAGGACCCTACATTCTTTGTCTAGAACTGGTGCTATCACATTGCATCAATTGGTGATGTTCCCTGCCACGTTGGGATGAAGAGGCTTTATGTTGGCCCTGCGTGACAACCCCAGCCTGAGCCCTGTGCTTCTGTACAATGACTGATTTCCAACAGAAGCGGTTGGAGATCCATGATGACCACTATTTGGTGATGTTGATAAGGATTCCTGAATGGTGTCTTTACCAAAGCAATTGATGGTGGTCCAGATGACGGAGACGATGCAATGCTGATCATGGGTCTTTTCACGGGTTTGGCATCACTTGTTTTCTTTGCCAAAGGTTTTGCTTGGGATGGCACTGAGGAGCCTAATGACACTTTCAGTTCAGGTGTTGTACTGACCCTGGGAGAGGCATCTGTGGTTTTTGCTCGGGGTGGTGTGACAGAATGTTTAGGATCACTGTTCTCTTTGGCTAATACTGGGTGGCTCTGTGGAGAGGACCTGTTCTTTTTGGCTAATACTGGGTGGCTCTGTGGAGAGGACCTGTTCTCTTTGGCTAATACTGGGTGGCTCTGTGGAGAGGACATCACATCGCCTGCTCTGTTTGGGTCTGTGGATTTAATGGAGGACTTTTGAGCACTATTTTTAGTTGGTTTACTATTTTTGGTCTTCTTGGAGTCCTTTGACTTTATCTTCTTCCTTGGTGAGGGCATAAAGTCACTACACTCCGAGGCATCAGACACAGCACCCTGGTCAGAACCAAAGCCACCAAAGTCCGAGTCACTGTCTGCAGGATGAGAGGTGTGAGAAAGAAGTTATCATCATCAGTATTTTGAAAGGCACCTTTCACGTTTACAATACTCATCCTGTCTGGCCTGACTGTAGCTAGCTCAGTAACATTGGTACTATCTGTCTGGTCCTTTCCTTTCTACGCCCTTCTTCAGGCCCTCAGCCTATGTTTTCTTTGGTCTACCTAGTGACATTCCTCCTTCCCCTTTAAAGTGTTTGATACAGTTCAACCAGTCACTTATTCCTTCTTTTCAAAACATCAAACCAACAACCTGCTGTTATGTAATATTATTTTCAAATGATCAAAGTTCTTGCTTCTATAAAGCAGTCTTCCTTTCTTAAGCAGATACCCTTTGTAAAGAGATAATAAAATCCCCTCAATTTCTTCCATCCATTCTAAACTCCCACTATTGAGCTAGATGCTGCTTCAATCATTTCATGAAATGCCTCCAGGATCCGGAGTTTGTGACTGCACAGCATGACCTTATTTCCATCACCAATGCTCTAACTTTGTACTCCACTACTTAGTTCTCATTGCACACCTTATGGGTTAAATCAGCTGTCACTCAGACCAGCCATATCACTGCATCTTTTGTGTTGTTACATGAAAAACGTAAGATAATATTATCACCTACAACCCTTTCACGCTCTTCAAATAACCAAACAATGCATTACTTTTTATTTCATTGCAAACTTCTGGATTTCATACTTTATTTCCATCCTCCAGACTGTCGACAATCAAGACCATTTCAGTTGCATGCAACATTCATAAGGAAGTGCAGTCCTTAATCCTCTCGGTGATTCTTAAGTTATGCATTCATGCAGTTGTGCATGTCTGCTTATAATTATCCACATAAAACTGCAAATATACAATAAACAATCCATTTTGGTGACTGACTTTGGTAGATTCAAAGCTAGCGATAAAATCTGAAATGCTCAACTTTTCAGGTTGCCAGCCAAGCCACACCATTAGCAATGCAATGTCACTTGCTATGAGTTCTGAGTTTCATATGCCTTGAACATTACCTGTCATGATTATTTTCTGTGTGCAGTCTCAGTCAGACATTATTTTGACGTAAAATAAGTTGCCAGTCAGTTTGATTATAAGCTGCTGTACTATTAATGCCTGTTACTTCACTGCACTGCTGGCTGCCTTGTGCCAGTCCCTTGCTTTTCCTCTGGTTTGAGTTGAGGATTTGCCCAGGTATTCCCCAACCCTTCTCCTAAAAGCATTGCTTATGTGGTTTTACAATAGTGCTGATATTAGCACTCATTGATTAACAAAGCAGAAAATGCATGATGTAAAAAAAGATGCTTACATGCACAAAGTATCAGTCAGCTGTCCCTAAGGCTAATGCCACGGGAATAATCTACACATTTCTGTCACATACTACATGGCTGTGCCTATACTTATCTTTCTGCTTTCCTTCCTCATATTTCATGGCATTCTCAAGTGTGAAAATGGTCTTAACCCCTTCACACCCAGATCTTTCCTTTGCTATATAAATTGGTCTGTTGTTAGCCACAAAATTACGAAAACTAACTGAATATACCAAATTAGCTAGTCGACAAGGATACTAAACAGGTCATAGCTATAAAATATTGCTTATATTCACTAAAAATTGTCTAATGGTACCCAAATTACAATGGAAATTACGTTCTGGGCCTCAAGGGGTTAAACATCCAAACTCTAAAGGTAATGGAAAGATAAACTTGGTATCCCTGTGGTTTAAGTGACGGGGAAAAATTTAATTTCTATTGTGAGAATAAAGTTGGACGAAAAAATAAGTACAGTAAACCCTCACTATAACGAACCAATAGGGGGGAAGGGGCTGACGTTATATCAGAAAGTTAGTTATATCCGAGGGATCCAAGCTTTTCGCATATACAGTAAACCCTCTCTAATTCGAACGAATTGGGGGAACCTAGGTCGAATTAGCCGAAAGTCCGAATTATCTGATGGTTACCTCTAGCTCACCACACAATAAGAACTCACTAAAACATGCTAAAACAGCACAGATTGTAGTACAGGGAGGTCCCGTTATACGAGCATTTGGTATACGAGAAATCAATGATACGACCTGAGTAAATTAGGGTCTATTTTCAATATACGAGATCGAAAATCCAATGCTACGACATTCAAACTGGGGTGAATAAAATTACCAAGTTCAAAATGCGCGCCCTACCACGTATGCATCTGGGCTGTATGATGATGTTGTGGTGGCCCCAAGCTTGGGGCCGCACACCTGGCGTGTGCCCCTAAAAGGTCAAGCCAACACCTGGCGTGGACCTGACTCGCAGGTGAAAAGGGGAGTATTGTGGTGGCCCCAAGCTTGGGGCCGCACACCTGTCTAATTACCCCTAAAGGTCAAGCCAACACCTGGCGTGGACCTGACTCGCTAGTGACCCAAATTCCTCCCGCACCTCCGTTGCTAGGTCCCCGGCCTGGCTTCCTAGACCAGCTTCTGGCAGTTACCTACCTACCACCACAGTGAGAGGACACCACTCCTCCTCTCTCTGTTCCTCGTGGCATTCCTCCGCTGTACCTGCATATTCCCGCCGAAATAAACCTGTGTGTGAACTCTGTGTTTGGTGTAACCCGTGTCTAGCTTAAGTGTACACAACAATGTACAATGATTCAGATGCACAAAGACGAGTTTGTGGGCAGTAGAAGAGGTCTGCGCACCCCTCCCTTGTCCCTTACCTACCCTACCCTCTCTTGTATCACGCGGCGTCCCCTACAGTACAACGTCTTGTACAACCCCGTCCCTCTACGGTACAACCTTTTGTGTGCTATTTTCTCTTTCAGAATGCTTTTTCTACAGAATATGTAGTACAGTGTGGGTAATATAGACGCTGTGTGTTTGTTGTGTTTAGTATAGTTTATTTTAGCTTGAAAAACATGTCTTTGATGGGGTCCTGGAACCAAACCTATATTTTACCATTAGTTATGCATTTCGCTATACGATATTTCGCTTTACGAGTATGCCAGGTGGAACCTAACTGATCGTATCTTCGGGACCTCCCTGTACTTGTACTCACTAAAACATGGCTAATACTGAAGTCTTGAAATGCAGTACTACTGTACACTGAGCACTCAGGCGTCACTGATAGCATCTTCAGGCAAGGGCTGCATTAAGTAATGCAACGCTAACAGGTGCACACGAAGGCGCACGGTGACGTCAGCATACAGTATGCCTAGTGCAACCCCCCGCACTTCAGCCCTGGGAGGTGGATCGCTACTGAGTTGCCAGTTCCCGCCACAATAAGGGTATGTAAACAAAGGGCAAAGAAAGCCTCTCCTCTTCTTGCCTCCTTAATATTTAATTTCCTGCTGCTATAACTTCTGCTGCATCAAATACAAGGTTATCAGCAAGTTATTCTGCAACAATAAGAATAGCCACAGAGATCAATTTTGGCAGCTCCTATCTAGGTAGCAATGTAAATTATGAAGCGTTCAGTATCATTCAGTATGGAGGGTGCGGGGGAGGGGTTGACCGCTACTGAACGCAGCCCTGGCAGGTGTCACTCTGGGGATATGTAAGGTAAGGTCTTCAGTGTTTGAGGTGCTGAATGTGTTGGAGGCGATGTGGAGGCTGGCTGACGAAGTGGATGGCACAGAAGAGGTAGAAGATGCTGCAGAAAACTCCGACAATTAGAACAATGTGCGGACAATTCGAACTTCAGTTCGGATTATGGAAAGTTGTTGAAAAATTTGAACTGGGCATGAAACGGGTCGAATTATCCGAAGTTTGAATCATACGGGTTCGAATTAGAGAGGGTTTACTGTAACAAACTTTGTTCGTTATATGAGGTGAAAGTTCGCTATTTCCGACCATTTTCGTGTATAATGAACTTTGTTACATTAGATGAAAGTTCGTATACATACTTACGTACATGCAGCCGTCACAAATACTACACACTTACAGGAATTTAAGCTACAAGCTGAAAACAAAATGTGGTGAGGCACGGGAGGCAGGCAATGTAGTGAGGCACGGGAGGACGTGAGAGGAGGTGTTAACGATCGGTCAGACAAAGCTAGACTGATCAGCGTGCAGCTGCGCACTGCCCGGTCGGCTTTGTTTTCACTGCCACCGTCCGACCTGCGTGTACATGTTCGGCTGGCCCACCTTCGAATCAAACCCAGCATTTACGGAATAAATTAGTTAAATCTCCGCATATATTGGACTGGCAGAAAAAGTTCGTTACAGCCGAAATTAGTTATATAGAGGTCCGTAAAAGCGAGAGTTTACTGTATATGTGCAACTTTGATAAGTTAGGGGGCCAGGAATATAGTTTGAACCTATATAGCTTGCTCAAGGACTTCAATCTTAAACATTTTAATCAAATACACACAACCCTCATTTTCCCGGACTATTAGGGGGGAGCACTAGTCCGGGAACCGCAAACGTCCGGGAATCGCAACAGTCCGAGGCCATTACCCACCCCCAGACGTTTATCCTACTCTAGTATTTACTGTCCGGCAACCGCCAATATCAACTACCCCGCCGCGAACTTTTACGTCACTTTGTTGTTGTTTTTAGGGCTGCGAGGATCCCTTGGGGAGCACTATGAGCCCTGGTGATGTCCTATGATGCTATCACAGGCGCTTTAGTTGACCTGTCTTCCTCAGGAAGACACAGGTGAGGCGGGCGACAGCGTGTTGCCAGGAGGGGGGGATGCCAGCCGCCTTCAGCAGGGTGGGCAGGTCACAGGTGGTGACGTTCAGGGTGAGGAGTTGAGAGCGTAGCACTACACGGTGGGAGTGGAAGCGCGGACACTGCAGCAGAAAGTGTTCAATAGTCTCAGAGACGTTCCTGCACCAGGGGCAGTGGGGGTCAGGGGACTGACGGAGGCGGTGCAGGTGAACCGCAAGTGTCGTGTGCCCAAATGTAAACAATACGACCGCTGAGCATGCTGCCACCTGGCGGGAGGCGCGGACAGGGCAGTGGGGGTCAGGGAACTGGAGGCGGTACAGGTGAACCGTGAGTGTCATGTGCCCAAATGTAAACAATACGACGGCTGAGCATGCTGCCACCTGGCGGGAGGCGCGGACACTGACCAGGGGTGACAGGAGACGCTCAGACTGCCGGACAAATTTTTCGATTTATGGACCGGACCAGGCATTTATCCGGGACTCTGACATATTCCCGGACCTCGGATTTTGACCGGCAAATCCGATATCCGGGAAATGGAGGTCCGGGAAAATGAGGGTTGTGTGTAGTATAGAAGGTACTGATTATATATATTTTTTTTTTTTACATTCGTGCCTATATAGCGTGCCTATATAGCCTATATACAGTGACCTCCAGGGCTGGGATGGTAGGCCCTGGAGGTTCACTCGAAGACTGTGAGGGCCCTCGCCCGTGGTGGCGCAGGCAGGATTTTTATAGTGACGCCTGTGATTAGAGGTTCATGCCGCTCCCCTGTGTCCTCCGATGCACTCGCAATCGAAGGTAGAGTTAATGGGAAGCATGTGGGTGTTCTTAGGCCACTCGACGGTTGCAGAAAGATCTTAAGTGGATATTCGCCCTCATCAGGAATCGAACTCGGGTCACCGAGCACGCCACTCGGAGACGCTAACCACTCTGTTACCACCTCCTCATAAGGGATAGAGGTGGTGGTGGCAGAGGCAGTAATGTGCAGCAGTGGAGGAGGACAGAGAACAAATGGAGAGATTGTGATGGACACTTGCCTTTCCATTCTAGTCTTAGACTACATTTTAGTGAACATCAAGCACAGCTTTGATTGAAAGCAACAATTGTAATCAATTACTTGCCAAAATGGCGTTTTTTTTATAATCTGCTATCTGAATTGACAGAGTTTGATCCTGGGATATTTAAGATGCTGATTAAGATGCTTCTGAGGACCCCCTCCATACAGGGGTGACAGTGACTTTCAAGAACTAATCTGTGACATCACAGGCACATAGTTCTTGTTTCTTGCAATTTTTTTTTTTTTTTTCTCTCTTTATTTATTTGTGAGCAATATGCTTTGGCTTAAGTGCTACCCCACATGTTTGGGCAAAGGATATTTGTATGAAAAAAATACATATATATAATCATCATTACCGTTTACCCTTTCACTATGGAAAAAAAAATTGAAATAATGAAAAATTGTATAATGTAACTTGCACCCAAACCTCTGCTTTGGCTACTGAAAATGTACTTGACTTTGAGCCTTATAAGTTCTTCAAACATAATGTAGGAGTGATCAAAAGCCCTGGATGTAACTATCGATAGTATGCATCATGAAAAAAAGAAGAAGATAGGCTGACTTGAGTTTAACAGAGAAATAAACCTTCTCACCTTCTTTAAACACGACGGTTTTCCTTATTCTCTTAGCAGTTTTGCCCCATGAGGTGGAGGGCTGTGGTTGCGTGGTGTCCATGCTTCCTGCTGGTGCTGGTGGATCAGACTTCTTTGTCACCACCTCCACACACTTAGGAACACTTGCCTTCTTAAGGGCTGAAGGGAAAGCCTGGGTGGGAGGGGACCGATCCCCTTCAATGTTAAGTCCCTGAAGAGACTTGGGGTTTGAGAGTGATTGAGCCTCTTGCTTTACATCCAATGCTGTTCCTTCTTCTGTCCCCTCATGGTCCTTGGGTTCAGGTGTATTAGATGGGTTTGGGCTGGGCTCTACCTTTGATAGTTCAAGCACAGCCTCTAATTCTCTCTGAAAAAAAAAGTTCCAACTTGAAGAATATCTCAACAGCTCATGTTCAACAGTGTATCAACAAATAGGGAAAAAAACCCCACTGATTTTCCAGGCTATGAGTGATCAAACTGTCTGCATTCGGCGGGAATACACATGTCTGGGTACACAAAACTAGACTTATAAGACAAAATTTTGCCATAGGAGATGGCACAATACAAGCATTCGTCATGCATGGATTTAATTGTCAGAGAAAAATTAATTTGCACAGTAATGTACATAATTCATGCGTGAGGAATACTGTTCAATGATACAAGTACTCTTATGACAATGAGTACCTGCGTAGGCAGGTGAAGCATGACGTGTCATCTGTGACATGCCAAAATATGTGGATACAAAGAAACTTGTTTGTGGGTCAATCAGGAGGCACACCTCCATACCTCCTTGTTCCTGGCACTTTTCTTCCTTCCTGCACTGTAGGGATCTAACATAAGTTCTTCTCAGAGTAAATTGCATTAATACTGCAATGCCAACTCCTTATTTCTTGGCCTTACCATCACCATGCCACCCCAAGAATTGCTCTCGGAAGGAGGGCAGAGGCTGATGACAAGGAGGTAAGGGGCCAAACACGCTGAGTATGATATATGAGTATGAAAACATGAGTTCATATCAACAGAGGCCTATGTGGCACATGGTGCAGTTGGAACACTGCACCCTGCTTCACTCAAGGGGAGGGAGAAACCAACACACACATACTGGGGGTCAGTGACGTGGCAATAGCACACAAAAAAAGTGTAAGTCACGGAAGGCAGTACATGTATGGGTGACACTAACTGGAATCTCCTCACTTTTTCACCTCAACCGTATCCTCAGTCCTCTATACTGACTGATCAGAGGCCACAGTCTGTCCAGCTCAGCCACTGAAGTACTGTCGTGTCTTTTGACTTGCATGTCAGCATGGTCTCACGGTGTCTTCTCTCCCCTCACTACGTGTCCTCCCCCACACGGCACTGACACATTGCTACATGGCACACTTATGTAAGATTGATGTACCATGGGTTTTATTGTAGTAATCTGACTATTTTCATATTTTTTGTGCATATAATATAGGCACAAAAATATTAGCTCATATTATGACCTTTGAAAAATTCAATATCTTCCTATTGATGCTTATATCTATGGCTATCCTTGTTAGGAAACTAATACATCTGTCATAAATCAGTGCTGTCAGTACTCGGGAATGCATCCCCATATATTATTCCCTTCCATGTACAAGAATGGAATATACAAGCAGACTTCATGGAACCCATCTACTGCACTTGTTTCAAAGAGATTTTGCTTTACACATAAAGATAACATGTACAGCAAAATATTAACTGTTGGATGAGTTCTTTGTAGAGCTACAACAAAGGGATGCATGAGGGAGTCACTATAACAAAATAATTACGTCAGCTAAAAATGTTACAATCTGTAGAGTTGGTAGAAAATAATGTTGAAGAGAGACGCCTGCCTGCATTCCGCGGCCAGCAAGGAATTGATGCAGCAGCACACCCTTGTAATAAGAGCTTACTTAAATATATACCTAAGTCAATATTTTTGATAAAGTATCATAAAGAAAATGTAAAAAAGTATGCAGCATTTATAGGTAACAAGACAGCACTAATACAGTACACTCAGGACTTATAAAGGTGGCGGGTTCCATTTGTGAGTTGCACCTCAGCAACACTTAAGAAATATGATATGCACATGTGAATATTTTGAAATCATTATTCATGCTTACCTACCTCACACTATACCAAGGAAGTTTGGTCCCTGATGTACAAGTGATATGCCATTGTTTCTATTTTCAGTACAGTGGAGATAAGAATTCCAAAACATGTGAGTAAAAATCCATACAAAAATGTGTGTAAAATTATACCAATATTAGAAGAAAATGTTCTTTAAAAGACAGAAGACTTGGAATTGACAATTTGTTGTAACTATGGAGAGAGCAACTAAAAAACTAATATACATCTAAATGGAATCATTTCACTTGGCAAAATATTTCACTAAATGAAGTTAAGATAATGGATGTCATTTATTATAAGAACGCAATTCAGATTCAGCCACTTGATCTGGGGTTAACTTTACCTGGAATAATTTATCCTGCAGGCTTAATCTTGGCTTCGGATTCCTCCTGCTTGGAGACACTAAGGGTGAGGTAGTAGCAGGTACACTGGTGGAGGGCGAATCTTGAAATAATTGAGTCCCTGATGAGTCTGAAGTAGAGTCGCTGCTTCCCTCCCCTTTACTCGAGTCTTGGGAGTGTTTACTGTCCTTTCTCTCTGATCTCTGTTCTCTCTCCTTGTGTTCCCTAGTCTTCCTCTCATCCCTCTCTTTGCTGTGCCTGCTTCTGTGCCTATCTCTGTCTTCTCGATGTTTATCTTTTTTATGTTTCTTGTGGTCTCTATGTTTGTCTTTGCTGTGCTTTCTCTCTCTGTTGTCCTTCTGCTCTTCCCCGCCCACTGGCTCTTTCCTGTATTTAACCTTGTCTGTTGTACACTCGGGTGAATTCTTGAAGTCAGCAAAATCATCTGAAAGAAAAAAAGCACCATTCTATAAGGTTACTGTAACAAGAAAGGAATGAGAAAAAAAAACCCATAAGAAAATCATAAGAAAGATACCAACCAGAGCATTCAAGAAAGAGATTTTCGAATAAATGTGATGGACAACTATTATAAAAAGAAACACTAATTATTTACTCCAATTTGCACTCTCATCACATTATGATCTTTAATATAGGTACCGTATTTTACGGCTTATAAGACGCTCTTGGAAGACGCACCCTGATTTTGGAAAGAGATTTCTAAGAAAAAAAAAGAAAAAAACAGACCACCAAAATTGTTGTCCGATATACAGTCATTTTCACACAAGAACACACTCACTTTTCATTATCTTCATTCAGCACTGCTCATCAGCCATTTTTATTTTCTAGCTTGTATGCGATAGTATAAGTAAATCGTCATGTTGGCTGGCTGAACATGTACATGCAGGTCGGACGGCGGGAGTGAAAACAAACCCGACCGCAGCGGTGTGCAGCTGCGTGCCTGCCCGGTGTGCCGATCAGCCGAGTCTCCCCTTTGTCGTCCTGAGTGTAAACACCTCTCACGTCCTCCCGTGCCTCACTACGTCGCCTGCCTCCTGTGCCTCAACACGTATTGTTTGAATTTTCCTGTATGCGTGTAGTATTTGTGATGGCTGCATGTAGTACATAAATATACAAACTTCCATCTAATGTAACAAAGTTTCTTATACACGGAATGGCTGTTGGCGCCAATCTGCCGAGGCGGAATGGCTCCCGCCAGTACTGCAGTAAACATCACAGCGTGAAGACATTTTAGTTGATTTAAATGTCTTATGGTATTCAAAATACTTGTACCAGTTAAGTACTGAGGTTACATCATATAAGAGGCTGAATTAAATGCTACCTAAGCTAACCTCCTACAACATTAGTCTTGGAAAACGCATGAGTGTTTTTCAGGATATTTTTTAGGGGAAAAAGTGCGTCTTATAAGCCGTTAAATACGGTATACAGTATTGTACCAATGTACGTACTAACAATAATCTTACACTGTGTTCTAAAGTGTCTTTCTACCTCGATTCAAGTAGGTCTATATTTCCTATTTCACACAAAGCAGCCAGCAGAAGGTCATGGGACATCGAGCTCACCACTCCAACACGCTAACCACTTGGCCACCGCCTCCCCCAATGCGTATGTGTGTAGTATTTGTGATGGCTGCATGTTCGTAAGTATACAAACTTTCATCTATTGTAAAGAAAAAAGCTCAATATACGTACACGGAAATGGTCGGATATAGCGAACTTTCACCTCTTATTATAATGAACAAAGTTTGTTATATGTGAAAAGTTTGGATCCCTCGGATATAATGGATTTTAGGATATAACGTCACCCCCTTCCCGCCAATTCGAGAGAACTGGAACCCAAAATGCCAGGGGTCGCTGGCAGTTTTAACTCACTTTTTTGATAATAAGTTGGTCTACTGGAAAACAAAATATGGGCTTATTCCACTGCACTTAAAACACAAAAGTATAATATTAAGAACGATTTTCTTCTATATGTATATTGTATAGAAGCCTGATTCTGTAAAACATTGTATATAACCAAATAACCAAGTAGAGGAGGCGAGGTAAATGCTACTCTATGATATTATATAGTCAATAATGAATGTTTAGAAGTTATCTATACCTAGGCAGTCATATTTTCCTGTTACAGGAGAACCTCGTTTAACCGGCATTTAAAACAACGGCAGCCTCAAAACAACGGCACTAATCGACCCAGGCTTTTTTTTTTTTTTTTTTTTTTTTCCCACTGATAAACTCTGGAACTCTCTTCCTGTTTCTGTTTTTCCACTTTCCTATGACTTACATCTTTTCAAAAGAAGAGTAACAAGACACCTCCCGAACTAAATTGGCTCACCCCACTTTTTTATTTTATTCTCTGACTGTCTTCTTTATAGGGACTGGCAACTAAGCGGCCTTTGTGTTACCCATTTTTGTTGTGCCCTTGGCCAGTTCCTTGTGATGGGAAAAAAAAAAGAAAAAAAAAAAAAAAAAAAAAAAAAAAAAAAGGGATTTGGGCGATTCCATAAGAGTAACTCTCAAAACAACGGCAAAATAAGTTCTTATTCTTTATTCTTCGTTTTTCCAAGGCATTGCTTAATGTATTTTGACAAGCGTTTGCCAGACGCAGCAGTACTGTCTTAGAAAACAGTGTGAACATCGCCCAAATTTTACATGCCACAATATACATGTAAAAAATATATTAAGCTTTGCTACTCGAGGCGAGTAATTTGCATTAAATTGCTATTATAGGACATTCCATCGTAATGCATGTCATCCATATAATTAGTAGAACAACAGAAGAACTATATTTTTTGGTATTCAGATGCGGTGCATCAATGTTTATCGCGAAATTAATTTATGAAAAATATTAGTCGCGGAGCCAAAACACAGTAGACCAACTTTTGAGTTAAAACTGCCAGCGACCACTGGCATTTCTCGAGTTTCAGATCATTGGAATTGGTTCGTTAAAGTGAGGGTTTACTATATCACTCCGGTGAGCAGGAAAATGTTTCAATATTAGTACGAAAATATATACGTATCAAAGTTTTGTATCGTACCGAACGTTAAGATTTATACTAAACCGTTAAATCAAACATTAATTTTTGCTGAAAAATTACCGAACCGGACCATAATTCTGAACCAAACTGTACCGGACTACATGCCCTGGATGTGAGTGGGTCTTGGTGATGGAGAGGGGCGACTAATATTTCTTGAAGGCTTCCATCATCTCTTTCTCTCTCTCTCTCTCTCTCTGACCCCGAACTGTAATCGCTCATAATTTACATGTGTCGACACGACTGATCGGTCACAAATGCAGACGTTTGTTGTATACGCTCGCCGATGACCAATGAGCTGTTCGGTGAACACCTCTTGTGATGTCATCAGCATTAACCGTGCGGCGGCCAGGACAGGATTTTTTTTTTTTCCCTGCGCTTTTTACAAAAGTTGTGTTTTTATGGAAATAAGGCGTGCAAATTAATTATTTTTTGTGGTTTAGGTGTTTTGAATGAAAATTGAATATATCTATGCAAAGAAAAAGTGGATCTTAACGATTAACTTAAATTAATTGTCCAGACCCATTTTTTCTTCGCATAAATATGTTGAATGTTCATTCAAAACACCTAATCCACAAAAAATAATTAATTTCCACGCCTTATTTCCGTAAAAACACTAATTTTGTAAAAAGAGCGGGAATTTTTTTTTCATCCTTCCAACCGGCCCGCGAATATCATTGATGACGTCATTTGAGGTGCTTCACTGAGAGAGAGAGAGAGAGAGAGAGAGAGAGAGAGAGAGAGAGAGAGAGAGAGAGAGAGAGGAGAGAGAGAGAGAGAGAGAGAGAGAGAGAGAGAAGAGGAGAGAGAGAGAGAGAGAGAGAGAGAGAGAGAGAGAGAGAGAAGGGGGGGTGCTGGAGTCCTTCAAGAATCTGCTATTATTCACCCTACTTCATCCCCAACACCCACCCACATCCCCCAACACTCACCCCTGTTCCCACCCACATCTCTACTTCCATCACCCATCCCCTTCCCCCACCCCCATTTCCACACCACCAACTCCCATCCCCTTCCCCCACCACCAACTCCCATCCCCTTCCCCCACCACCAACACCCATCCCCTTCCTCCACCACCAACACCCACTCCCGTTTCCCTACCTTCACCCCATTGCGATGGGTCTCCGTTGAGCACTCGTCCGACGCACCAACATTTTTAACACATTTCTCGCCTATTGGTCTGATACGTGTGCAAACTTCTCTGGAAAGGCACAGCTTTCTTGCTGCACCCATAAAGGATGCATGTGTATACCATATCGCAAAAAAAATCTATCAGAAACACCCTAAATTCTTCAAGTACTGTGTTTATTGCCTAGGTTTACGTGTACAGGGAGGTCCCGTTATACGAGCATTCGGTATACGAAAATCCGATGATACGAGATGTGTAAATTAGGGTCTATTTTCAATATACGAGATCGAAAATCCAATGATACGACATTCAAACTGGGGTGAGTAAAATTATCAAGTTCAAAATGTGCGCCCTACCACTCCCGGGCTGGACAAAGGGGGATTTGGTTGACCCCAGTGAGGTCACCCCTAGCAAGCCTTGACCTGAAGGGTAATTAAGCATAAGTCGCGGCCTGACATTTAGGGGTAATTAGCAGGTGTGTGGCACCAACCTTGGGACCGCAGTCAGGTCACCCCTAGCAAGGCGTGACCTGAAGGGTAATTAAGCATATGGCGCGGCCTGACCTTTAGGGGTAATTAGCAGGTGTGCGACCCCAACCTTGGGACCGCTACACTACCTTCTCTTGTATCACGCGGCGTCCCCTACATTACGTCTTTTTTGCTTGTTATGCATGTTTTATGTTTAATTAATGTGCAGTTTGTTATTTTGGGTGCTATTTTCTCTTTCAGAATGCTTTTTCTACAGAATAGGTAGTACAGTGTGGGTAATATAGACGCTGTGTGATTGTTGTGTTTGCTATAGTCTATTTTAGCTTGAAAAAGTCTTTTTTTTCTTCTTTTTTTTAATTGATGGGGTCCTGGAACCAAACCTATATTTTACCATTAGTTGTGTGTTTCGTTATACGAGATTTCGCTTTACGAGTATACCAGGTGGAACCTAACTGCTCGTATCTTCGGGACCTCCCTGTATTTGTATTAGCGCGGGAGGGAGGAATCGCCTGGGATGACGTCACCGAGCCATGGTGCCGTCGTCTGCCAGTTGCCAGCAGCATTTTCGAAGCTTGGGAAATTTACAGATTTTGACTGCGGGTTATTAAAAAACGGCTGACTGGATGCAAAAAGTGACGACATATTGTTGATACACTCGATAATGGCTATACTCTAACTACATAAAATCAGGAATGATGAAATGGTCTGGACAATTACTTTAAGCAAATATTTTTTGGAATATTTTTTTCATTTGATCAGTGAAAAAAAACACCAAAATAAGGTGCAAATATTTTTTTTTTGGCGTTTTATTTAGTTTCTAAATGGTACAAGCTACATATCTATGCAAAAAAACAAATTGGTGAATTGGTACGGTACTTGATTTGATTTGCTTGACCTTCAAAAAGTGTTTTTTCCCATATATATATTTTTCGTTCATCCAAATCATTTGAAACTTGCACATAATACTCACATCATTCACAGTTGTAACATTGATAAATTAGATTTTTCCATTTGTATTATAAAAATCACCGGACGATCCCCTTAACAGTTAATTTAGATTCAATTCTCATTTCCAAAAGCTTAAACTGTACCAGTTTTTTTAATGAACTGTACCAGAGTGAATTGAGAATAAATTGTACCAGTCATAACTATCCTCTCATCTTACTGCATAACTGACTGACACTGGATCCATGGTGGCCCTACCTGGTGAAACACTGGATCCATGGTGGCCCTGCCCGGTGAAACAACAACACAAGACCACAATCATCATGAGTCCTGTCTGCCACAAGCATGACATACAGACATACACCATGGTCCCCCCTTCATCCTTAATTATATATCTCTGCCTGAATATTCCAAGACATATTCTCTTACTTAGGGTGAAACTGTCAAAATATGATGTCTTGTAAGACTTTTAGCATGCAATGCTGTTTCATAAGATCATTACTCAATAACTTGTTTAATGAAGTGGATAATTTCAATTTATTAACTTATATGTTCATTCTAGTAGTATTCTTACCATCCAAGATGACATCTGCTATTTCAGCATAATTTACAGGTTTGCGTGTTCTGCAATGCGAAAAGTTACATTCAATATAACACACTATGATAAATAATTAAGGGCCTTAAACACCTATTCATGCAAATGTGTGATCTGTGAAACGCCATTGTAGGGCAAGTTTGCATTTTTTCGATCAGACTATGATAAATATTTGGGGAGTTTAGATACCTACTTATCCAAATATTTGCTCCTTGAAACTGTATCCAGGGGCATATGACACTTCACACGACACACTTCCACCCTTTAAATATCGTAATTCAAAATACTTATGCATGTGCTTTCAAATGTCCTTCTGGTCAAGATTGGGTTTTGGACTGCCATAATTCTTTCAATGGTATACACTTACCTAACATATTTTTTTCCTCTACTCGATGGTATAATCAATTTCTTGTGCAAACCATTTGTATTAGTATTCTTAAAAAATATTGCAGCTCTGAAATAAAAAGTTTGCACAGGAAATAAATGATACCATAGTGTAGAGGAAAAAGCGATGCATTTGGTCAGTGTATGCCATTGGAAAGTGTTATGGCAGACCTAAAACCAATCTTGACTGTCTTTCTTTCCCTTACGTTGTCTTCCTTGTCTCAACTAAATTTCTTTCCCTTGCTATATTTCCCTATGGTTGGACTAATGGAAACTTGAGTGACAAGAATCAGTCGTAAGTAAGCCTGCTCTAATGGAGGGAGGATAAACGGTTTATAGAACTGTTGCCGACAGGAATTCTCTCCGAAACACGAAGCAGGAACTCTCTTTATTTTTTACTTGATATCCTCGGTTACTAAAGCAGGTTAAGATTCGTTCCTGTAAGGCAGGGGTCCCCAGAGTACCGCGCAGAGTACCGCGGGCCGCATCGACAAGTCTGAGAGGGCCCGAGGGCCGCACCAATAAAAAACTGAAAACCACATATACAGAACAAAAAAATTCAAAGAATTTATTAATGAGACACCTGGTGACATAGATGACACAGCCCTTCAGGCAGAATCCTCCCTGTCACACCGACGCTCTACCCTCCTTGTACACTAAACTTGCTTCCTCCCCTAGCTGCCATGCCCTCCACTCCCCCTCCTCCGACACGGTAGGGAACCACTTCATGGCCCCCTACCGTATCAAGCCCACACACCTTTCGTAGAGAGAGCCCTCTCCTTCTTTGCTTCTATCCTGGTGACCCCTCCCTCTTTTCACACTCATGAGAAGACTTCTCCCCTGGGCCCTTGGTTTCCTCTCTCTTCTCTAATTTCTCTGTCCCTTCACACACCTACACCATGGTCCAAGGCTGCCTGTCCAGTGCAGGGCAAGTACCTTTTTTACTCCCTCCTACACACCCGCTACAGAAACTCCCTCCACATCTACACCGACGGCTCCCGTCTGCTAGCCCCTCCATCCGTCGGTGCGGCAATGTATGTCCCGGCCAGGTCACTTGCCACCCACTGCCTCCATCCTCACGGCGGAACTTTTCGCCATTAGGGAAGGCGTAAAGTATGCCACCACCATACCCCCCTCTTGTGCAGCAACAATTTTTACCAACTCTCTCACAGCCCTCCAACTTCTCCGGTGTCACCGCCCTCACACTCACCATGCCCTTTGTATCCATATCCACCACCTCCTGCTTCACTTATCCTCCTCTGGTCACGACATCTACCTTCAGTGGGTGCCCTCTCACATTGGTGTCAGGGGCAACACTGTGGCCGACAGGGCGGCAGCGGAGGCACACTCCCACCCCTCTCCCATAGACATGACCACAGACCTGACTGATTCACTGACTATGACTGACTATGACTTCAGACTATGTGCAACCGACACTGGGACACAGAGCTGACAGACGCCTTACAGTACACTTCAATTGGACGAATAAGACAAGACACACGACACCACTGGTGGACCCACTCCCCCAGCCGTGCCCTGGACACCGCAGTCACCAGACTACGGATTGGCCACACCCGCCTCAACTCTCACCTACACAAACTGGGCATGACTGACAGCCCTCACTGCCCCTGGTGCCCCACACAACTGGACACACCTGAACACCTCCTCCTGCACTGTCCTCGCCACCACTCCCACCGCATGGCACTCCTCCAATCACTATCACCACTCCTCCTCCGCAGACCAACTCTAGCTGACCTCCTGGGTGGCTCTCCAGACCCCGGCTTGGCCTTCAAAATCCTCAAGCACACCAGGACCTTCCTACAGAAGTCTGGCCAACTGCACAGGATCTAACCTGCTGATTCATCTGCATACTGCACCTTCGGGGCACTAGAGGCTGTGGCACCACAGCCTGCACGGCCCCATCAAACCCCCAACAACAAATCTAACCTAAACTACCCAAACTTAACCTAAACAAATCTAACCTAACCTCCTAGCGGGGGGGGGGGTTCTCGACACTTCGGTCATCATTCTGTGAGGATCGTCAGGTTCACACGTCTCTGGACTCAGAAGAAATTCAAAGAATTTTCTCTAGATCTAGGGAATTTTTACAACACCCCTAACTCAAAAACTATGTGGTTGCGACACATATTTTGTACCCCAGCCAAATATCCCGCTTTGCCCGCAGGTCCCCAAGCTTGTTTTGTTGGAGAGGGGGAGTATGGGCAAACACTAGAATAATACCCAGTCAATTCTCCCACTCTAAAGTCAATTCGTCCACACGATCCATGTCACGGAGTCATGTAACTATATCTTCCTCTGGCAGAAATGGAATGAACCACCAGTAACTTTGGGCGAAATGACGGTCAATTTATAGTTTCACCCAACCAACGATTTTCTGATGCGCCTTATGTTTTTCTGGTGTGTTTTTATGTGTTTTGAAAGAATCTGCTAACCGTTTCTGTCGCAATTTTTTTTTTTTTTTTTTTGTGCAAAAATGACGAAAAAAAAGAAAAAAAAAAGAACCTGAACCTAACCTAACCTTTACCGGTAAAATTCTAGTGTTTGCCCATACTCTCCCACTTCCCCCAAACAAGTTTGGGGACCTGTGAGAATGCGGGGTTTTCAGGTGGGGAACAAATTATGCGTCGGAAACACGTAATTTAAGAGTTGTGTAGGGGGGGGGGGGGATTCCCTAGATCTAGGTAATTTCCTTATATCTAGAGAAATTTGCCTAACCAAAATTAACCTAACATAGCGGGGGGCTTGACCCACCGATAAACTAACCTAACCAAATCTAACCTAAGCTAACCTAACCTAACCAAATCTAACCTACCCAAATATAACCTACCCTAACCTAATCTAACCTAACCTAAACAAATTTAACCTAACCTCCTATAGCGGGGGGTTGGGGGGGTTCTTGACACTTCGGTCATCATTCTGTGAGGATCGTCAGGTTCACACGTCTCTGGACTCAGAAGAAATTCAAAGAATTTTCTCTAGATCTAGGGAATTTTTACAACACCCCTAACTCAAAAACTATGTGGTTGCGACACATATTTTGTACCCTAGCCAAATATCCCGCTTTGCCCCAGGTCCCCAAGCTTGTTTTGTGGGAGGGGGAGTATGGGCAAACACTAGAATAATACCCCTTTACCTAACCTAACCTAACCTTTACCTAACTAAAAAAAACAAAAAAAACTAACCTTTATCTACCTAAAAAAAGAAAAAAAAAGATTGCGACAAACGGTTAGCAGATTCATTCAAAACACATAAAAACACACCACAAAAACATAAGGCGCATCAGAAAATCGTTGGTTGGGTGAAACTATAAATTATCCGAAATGACTCCATAGTGTGGGCGAATTGACCTGTGGGCGAAATGACTCCATGGTGTGGCGAAATTGCATGTGAGCGAAATGACCGGATACCGCTGCAAGCAGTGTACAGGCTTGTGTTGGTTGGCGGACTGTTATCACCTTGGGCAGGTAAACAAGACATAATTATGTACCTAGAAGTAAGGTGAAGACTCCTCTCCTTTTCCACACGGTACTTATTGCCTATTACTATTGTTTCCGCTGACAGTAAGACATTCAGGTTGTTCACTTCTGAGTGTCACTCAAACAAGGAAATTACAAACCTTCTGCTCTCAGTATCTTCCATAGTCACGAACATTTACCAACACACACTAGTGTCTCAAAATTGCATGTTCCCGCACTTCTGCCACAGTTTTCAAATGACATTTTAAGGAAAGCCTTTAAAGCATATAAAAACTAATAATAACTCCTTATTATACATTTTCAGTTATTTTTTACGTATATATTTTAAGGAATATGAAAATTTGTTTAATTTGAGTTTTACAAATAGTTATGTGTTTTGACAAACTATAGATTTCTTTCCAGCTGGTACTGGGTTGCCAGACTGTGCCACAGGGAACACTAGTTTGTTTACATCTGGCTGTCAAAGGTTTTTCACAGATTTTCAGTACGGAGCTACCTTGATCAAATACTACATCCACTGAGTCAGCTACCTACACTTACGGAAAAGCCTATACAGAAACATAATGTTGAGAAAGCTATGATCTAAAGAGTATATTCTAAACAAGGAAGAAAATAGAATAATACGCCGAAGTGCAGTGACTCCGAAGAAGAAATGCAGTGTGAGTCACCGAGGGTGGCCGCGGAGGGCTGCAGCGTCGTACTCTCAGTTCATTTCCACCGCAGAATTTCGTCTTTCAGCGACGCATTCAAGGTGAGCTATCACAGTTTCTAGGCAGGGAATCCTAGGTGAAGAGTGGGTCATTATCATTGAGCTACGGTACAGCTGTGGATGCGAGGGCGGCTTATAGTCATATGTCATAATTGTTGCCAGTCGAAATTTTCGGGTGTTACGCCGTACAGGCTTTTGATGTGTGAACTGGCACACCGGTGTAGGCGAACCCCCGTGTTACTATCGCTGTTGTGCACCTGTCTGTCAATGCCACCAGTGGTTCTCCTATAACACCCTACCAGACCAGGTGACCCTGAAGGATCGGGACGCCACAGGAACGGGAGCAGCGGTGGACCACCACGGCTGTGAGGCGGGCCTCAAAACTAGCCCAAGAATACTCCTATGTAACCTACCTCAAGAAGTATGACAGTACCAGGATAGGCTGGAACCAATGCAAGACATGGGGAATTATAAAATCCTGATACTCAATTGAAAGGCATGCTTTTGGGTAACGATTCTGGTAATTTTTCGTTATTGAGCAAACACCGATTTTGAGACCGAAACTTTTTTTTTTTTTTAATAGTTTAGGTGTTTTGAATGAATCTGGCACTTGTTTTTAGTAAGGATAAATTGTCGGTAGTACAGTATATGTTAAAATATGTATCACCGTTATTATTTGGAAAATGGTGGTTCAATGATTGCTTGAATGTACGCAGGATGAAAAAATTTACACGATGAGGTACATTAAATTTGTTAGTTTTTTAGCACCCAATACTGAAATTATACTCTTGCTTGAGTTTTGAGTCACCCAGCTTATGCTGTCGGTGAAGCCTTTGGTCCGGGGAAGCAAACTAGTGGTTTCATTTTCCCCTCCTTCCTCTCTCTGCATCACATTCATATGGGGTCCTGCATCAACGAGGAGCACCCTGCCTCTAATTCTCTCATACGTGCTCTCCAAGAATTCTTTTACACTTTTAGCCACAAGACTGTCACTCCTCCACTCAGTATTCAACCCCAGCAGATACTCCATCTGCCTAGCCACACTCATGTCTCTATCTCTGTCGTGTCGTCACACGCCACATCTCTCCATTCTTCCACTCCGACCTCTCCTACCACTACTTCCAACATCTTTGTTCTAGCATACTCATACCGTTCACATTCCAGCATCAAGTGCTCCACAGTTTTATCCACTCCTGTCTCACACATCACACACATCTTGCCACCATTCTTCCATCTGTACACACAACTATTTACCTCCAGCGACTTTGTCCTGGTTCTGAAGAGTAAATCCCCTCCATAGCCACCATCATAGAAACTTTCATACCGTGGCTTGTCCTTTCTCCTGTACCATTCCAGTGTTTTTCACTCATTCCCCTCAGCCATTCTTCCTTCCCTTTCTCATCCACTCCCCTATTTATTTCCCTTTTGCACACAGACATACTCCCATGTCTCATTACTCTTGTCAAACATTCCCAGTTCACCTGTCCATCTTTCCACTTTTACTGAGTCTTTCATCCACTTCCCATACATATTCCAGTCCCAAACCTTACTTGCCCACTTGTGTCATCCGTTCGTTGCAGTCTAGCTCTGTACCTCAGTCCTGTCTTTGCTATCCTCTCTCTGGATGTGATCCATCCCATGTCTCCTCTAATCGCTTCCACTGGCACATACCTATTGGCACCTAATGCTATTCTGCCTGCTTTGTTCTGTGCTACTTCCATACTGTCCAACTCCTTCCTATATATACCACACCATTGTTTCCAGGCCATACATAATGCTAGGGACCGCCACACCCTTCCATAGTCCTCTCACCACTTCATACTTGTTGGCCCGACATCTTGCCACACTGCCTAGCCTTTCAACCCACTGGTTGGCTCTAGCTATCCTCTCATGCTTAGTTTTCTCACATTTTATCTCATCCAACCAAATACCCAGATACTTGTACTCTTTCGTTCTCTTTATTTTATTCCCACCCACCATCCAAATCCTGTCATCATCAGAGTCATTCCCATTCCCCACCATCACCTGACTCTTCTCCTTACTAAACCTAACGTTGAAATCCCTGCCATACTCAGTCACAGCATTCAGCATCTCTTGTAGCTCATTGTGGTTTTTACTTAGGACCACCACATCATCTGCATACAGCAGTACACTCAACATGTCATCTCCAATTTTCACACCCAAACCTGTACGCTTCACTCTCACTGCCATTTCCTCAACATATAATCCAAAAAGTAGAGGAGAAAGGACACAGCCCTGTCTTACTCCTCTCTTACTATTCACCCTTTCAGTCTCTAGGTCACCCATACTGAACTTGGCCTGTTTGTTCTCATATGCCCATCATTCTTGACCTTTTCCTAACTACTAACCCTTCTGCTTACTCTGTGAAACTATTCTCTCTGTTGGGTTCCTCCGATCACAATCTTATTTCTGTAACCTGTCCTATCGCTCCGGTGCCGCCTCGGGACCCACCTAAGCGGAGGTGCTTCTGGCATTTCAACTCAGTTAAGCGGGAAACCTAAGGCAGTACTATCTGATTTTCCATGGAATGATTGCTGCTTCCATGTCAGAGACTCATCTCTTTGTGCAGAGCGTATAACTGAGGTCATAGTCTCTGGCATGGAGGCGTACATTCCACACACTTTCTCTAATCCTAAAGCCCGTCAACCTTGGTTTAACTCTGCTTGTTCTCATGCTGTCCAAGATAGAGAGGCGGCTCACAGACGGTACCGTAACCATCCATCTCCTGAAATTCATGCCCATTATATTTCTGCTCGTAATCATGCCAAATCTTTACTTCCACTAACCCAAAACTCCTTCAGTCATAGAAAATGTCAAAATCTTTCTGAATCAAATTCCCCTCGTGTCTTCTGGCATCTAGCTAATAACACCTCTAACAATTTTTCTTCTTCATCTTTCCCTTACAAAGAAACTGCTTCCATGCTCCACTTTAAACCATGGGCGATGTGAATAGATTAATATGATTGGCTTCATAAATCACATGACAAAGACTAGCTTATTGGCGAAGATTAAATTAATTTCACAAACATCCCCCAGTTGCCACTATAGTTGAACCAATTTATGAAGAGCGTTTGGACAATGACTGTGGAGTGGGGAATTCCCTGTCCGGCGCTCTGCCACGTCAGTCACAACACAATAGCCGCGTACTCGTGAGGCACAGAAATCTCTGTTTTGGAGCTACAGTAAACCCTCTCTAATTCGAACCCGTATGATTCGAACTTCGGATAATTCGACCTGTTTCAGGCCAAGTTCAAAATTTTCAACAACTTTCCATAATCCTAACTGAAGTTTGAATTGTCTGCACATTGTTCGGATTGTCAGAGTTTTCTGCAGCATCTTCCACCTCCTCTGTGCCACCCACTTCGTCAGCCAGCCTCCGCATCGCCTCCAGCACATTAGCCAATAATAATAATCGATAATTAATTAATACAGGTTGAAGTTCCCAAACTCGGCAACCTCGGGACCAGCGCCGAGCCGAGTAATGGAATTTTCCGACTTTTAGAACGTAGATATATTAAGGGGAAAAAAAGCATGAAAATCACATGAAAAAAATCACAGGAAAAAATTATTTGGATTCTAATACGGTATATAATACGTACTGAGATAGAGGAAGTAGGAGAATATGTATAAATATAAATCAGTATGAGCTTACCTGTACAAGAACAGGTGCTGGTATTCCAAAGAATGGAATATGGAACTTATACACATATCTTCATAACTGTGTACACAACTCTACAATCACAACACCACTAAACAATAACAACAAACAAATCGGCGGGAGAAACCAAGCGGCCTAGTGTGGTGGCACCTAGCGGCCGACCCGGCAACTACGCGCCGGGTTTTGGGTGTTCTGCCGTGTTTTGGAAAATCCAAAACCATAGCCGAGTTTTGGGTGTTGCCGAGTCTTGGGATGCCGAGTTTGGGAACTTCAACCTGTATACTTAACACAGCCCTTGCCTGAAGATGCTATCAGTGACGTCTGAGTGCTCAGTGTACAGTAGTACTGCATTTCAAGACTTCAGTATTAGCCATGCTTTGGTGATTACAAGTACATACAAACCTCGATTTCCCGGACAAAATCCGAGGTCCGGGGCATAGACCACTGTATACCTGGACTGTTGACGCGACAATGTTTTGAATTGCGGGGCTGCATAGGGGCCCGTGGGGCGCCCGACAAAGAGATATAGTGGTCTATGGACTATCATATAGACTGGTTTATCAGTATATATGGTATACTGTAATCTTCGTAAATGTTTGTTCTATAATATTATCAAATAAAAAACAGTAAAACACGCTAAAGAAATGCCATTACGAGACTATGAAGAAATATGTATGAACTTAATATTCACTTAACTCTTCGCCATTTAAAACTTTGCGAGTCAACTTTTATCATGAAGGGTATCAATAGAAGCGCAATTTTATTAGCTTTCCATTGATGTATTTCGTTATCTGATAAATTAATTAGAACCATGCATAAATTAGCGTTAAATAAATAAATAAATAAATAAAATCAATCTGGTAATTTTCCCGATTGATGATGTTATTTATTTACTTATATATTTCGTTTTCTGATAAATGAATTAGTACCATGTATAAATTAGCGTTGCCTAAATAAATAACCTCATCAATCGGGAAAATTACCCGATTGATGATTTTATTTATTTAGTTAACGCTAATTTATGCATGGTTCTAATTCATTTATCAGATAACGAAATATAGCAATGGAAAGCTAATAAAATTGTGCTTCTATTGATACCCTTCATGATAAAAGTTGACTTGCAAAGTTTTAAATGGCGAAGAGTTGAAGTGAATATTAAGTTCATGCATATTTCTTCATAGTCTCGTAATGGCATTTCTTTAGCGTGTTTTACTGTTTTTTATTTGATAATATTATAGAACAAACATTTACGAAGATTACAGTATACCATATATACTGATAAACCAGTCTATATGATCCGTATATATATATATATATATATGAATCCGAGCGGCCCTCCGACTTCGGGCCCTTGCGCGACAGGCCGATATTCCGTGCGCAGTCCAGGTATATAGTGGTCTATGTCCGGGGATATGTCAGAGTCCCGGACAATTTTTATTTTTAATTTTTTAATTTTTTTTATATACTTTGAAATGCCTGGTCCTGTTCGTAAATTGACAAAGTTGTCCGGCGGTCCAAGCGTCTCCTGTCACCCCTGGTCAGTGTTCGCGCCTCCTGCCAGGTGGCAGCATGCTCAGCGGTCGTATTGTTTACATTTGGGCACAAGACACTCACGGTTCACCTGCACAGTCTCCGTCAGTCCCCTGACCCCCACTGCCCCTGGTGCAGGAACGTCTCTTGAGACTATTGAACATTTTCTGCTGCCTCCCGTCAGGTGGCAGCATGCTCAGCGGTCGTATTGTTTACATTTGGACACACGACACTCATGGTTCACCTGCACCGCCTCCGTCAGTCCCCTGACCCCCACTGCCCCTGGTGCAGGAACGTCTCTTGAAACTATTGAACACTTTCTGCTGCCTCCCGCCAGATGGCAGCATGCTCAGCGGTCGTATTGTTTACATTTGGGCACACGACACTCGTGGTTCACCTGCACCGCCTCCGTTAGTCCCCTGACCCCCACTGCCCCTGGTGCAGGAACGTCTCTTGAGACAATTGAATACTTTCTGCTGCCTCCCGCCAGGTGGCAGCATGCTCAGTGGACGTAAAAGTCCGCGGCAGGGTAGTTGATATTGGCGGTTGCCGGACAGTAAATACTAGAGTAGGATAAACGTCCGGGGGTGGGTAATAGCATGGGACTGTTGCGATTCTCGGACTTTTGTGGTTCCCGGACCAGTGCTCCCCCGTATTAGTCCGGGAAAACGAGGGTTGTGTACTACAATCCGCGCTGTTTGTTTTAGTGAGTTCTTATTGTGTGGAGGGCCTAGAGGCAACCATCGGCTAATTTGACCCAGGTTTCCCCCCTGTTAGCTCGAATTAGAGAGGGTTTACTGTATATCAGTTATATACAGTATCAGGTACTATACACCACTTCTGAATTAATTTCAAATACTCTGTATAGATTTAATTATCTAATAAGGCTATGCAGTGTTATCAATGTTTCGTTTTTTAAGATGATAATGATGATTTTATATAAATATCACAACACTTGACACGTAGCTTTACAACGTTGCCATTTAGACACCGACAGGTTGAGTGCACGCAGGGTCCTTATCAAGTCAGGTCAGAGAGGTCACTTCCTCGCAGGCAGCCATACTGACATATTGATATAATATTACTGACATAATATTTCATATTGACATGAATGGAGCAAATCATGGCTTCTTAAGTATTATAAAATTAGTGCTATCTCTTTGAAGAACTGCTATTATCAACTCGAGAGGCAAGTAACCTCACCCCTCAGAAGTCATCTCTCTACCGAGTTCAAAGTTCAGCTACCGGCCTCTGGCGCTCTCTTCAAAGCATAGGCGATATGAAAGGATGAATCATGATTTGCTTAAGAAATAACATGACAGAAAGACAATAGCTTATTGGCCAAGATGAAATGTATTTCATAAACATCCCCCAGATGTCACTACTCGTGCCCAGGGAGGCAGAGACAAACATGGCAGCCTCCTGACATATAGAATTTGTTTTTTAATATCATATGGAAAACTTATATACATATATCCACTTATTCAATGCATTTCCAAGAGGGTTGGAGGTGCCCTGGATCCATTTCCAAGGTAAGATTTCAAGTAGATTGTTTAGTTTAGGGAGATATTGGTTGATCCGTGAAACAAATCTTAACCTCACATTGTCCCAAGTATCTTTTATTGATGTTATGTTATAGGTCAAACTTAGCCCATTGCTATTTCAAACCATCTTGAATTTCCAACTCGGCCCAACTGTCATACTAACTCTGACTATCTGCCGTGCCAACTCAGATCACAATAAGTCTGAATAACCATACCATAAGGACTACTGACACACACACACTCTCTCTCTCTCTCTCTCTCTCTCTCTCTCTCTCTCTCTCTCTCTCTCTCTCTCTCTCTCTCTCTCTCTCTCTCTCTCTCTCTCTCTCTCTCTCTCTCTCTCTCTCTCTCTCTCTCTCTGTCTCTCTCTCTCTCTCTCTCTCTCTCTCTCCCCTCTCCAAGAGAGAGAAATGTTTTTATGAAACAAGAGGATTTTGGTTAACGTTGAGTGACCCACCACAATGGCATTGTTTTGACCTGTGATAGTAATAAATGACCTGTGTATATAAGTTGATTGTATTTATAAACCTTTTGTTGATGAAATTCATCTTTTTTTTACAGCTTTCAGATAACAGGACGTAAACTTAAGCTTGGAACCCAGGATGCAAAGGTGTAGTGACTCAAAATGGCCGCTCTTGCAACAATGGCAGATATGTTATATGAAGCTGTTAATACTGGGGATGTTGATGTAGTGATGGACCTACTGAAGAAAGGTTTGTCTCATTTAGCTAGAAATTATGTGAAGTGAAATGCAAATTTCCATTGTAATATGTAACTTCTCATCAATTTGGGTGTTTGTGCAGTCACATACTCTATGTGTATTTGTGCTCGTAAATTTAGTATGATTTTGTTTTTGCTCTTAAATTGCTGGAAATTGGTATGTAGTCATTTTAAAATGCTGATAAAATATTATTTACCCACAAAGGTGCCAATGTCAATGTCCTGCCATCCTGTGGACGGACAGCCCTGGGACGCGCTGCACAGTTAGGACACCTGGCAATTGTGTGTCTCCTATTAGATGCTGAAAAATTTTACACTACACCAGAAGAGGAAGATGTGGACACCGAATCACTGTTTTCATGCATCTCATCAAGTTCTAGTTCCCATGTCGGCGCAGTATCAGGTGTGACCTCATGTGCCCCTAGGGGAACATTGCCCCAGGACCAGAGACTATCACCAACCACTGCAGCAGTAGCTTCAGCTTCTTCTGTAGGAAATCTCCGTCCAACACTAGGAACAACCCTGCTGACTCCTCAGGGACACAAATGTTGCTCTCCAAGTATAGACTCTGAGACATGCACATGCAGTGATGAGGTTTGTTTGAGGTCTCAGAATTATAGAAATAAATAAGCTGCACTGGTTTACATGTTTTATTATGGAATCAATAACTACATTGATATTGTTCTTTAAACTTGCACTTGGTTTTTATTCAGGTTTTAACAAGATGCAGTGTTTCATGTTGGCATTGATGTTTTTCTCTTTAACTTTTCTTCCAGCTGTGGGGTCTCGACCTTAGTGACTCCAACCAGCAGAGTGACTGGGAGCCTGGCTGCTGCAATAAGGAACTCCCAAGTAACAATAATGAAGAAACCTCAGAAGTAGATATTCAGGAACCCTACAGTGCGTCTGTCTGTAGCCTTACTACTAGCCAGTACACAACAAGCAACATTGGTTATTATGTTTTTGAATACAGAGAAGAGGAAGAAGACACTGGTAGGTTTTGTATGGACATAAACCTGTGCAATTATTCAAAAAATGCATAAGATGTATTTGGCTGTAGTTCATTGCTTTAGATTTATCTCAGAGTTGAACAAAGATTTCCTTTAAATACTGCTGAAATTGAAAGTTAAAACACCATTTAGACTGAATGAATAGAAAAGTTCCCTAATGTGCAAATGTTAAAGATATATGAATTAAATGATGATGTTTTTTTCCAGGGGAGTCCTCAGGGCCAGTTGTCTCGTCCACGGAAGACTCAGACTCCGCTATGATAAGTGAACGGCGGCACCAATATCATCCCCATCGCCAGTCATCCTCAGTCCTACTCCAACGCACTCTTGGTCGTGGACGGGCAAATATTGTCTCGTCCGACTCTGAATTTGAAACAGAAAATAGGAGGCGGAGACGACATGCCCGTCATAACCATCGTCCTCATCGCCATGACAGAGATAATGGTTAGCTCTTTTTTTTCCCCTTTGAGAATAAGTTTCTGTTTGCAATGATATCAGCATAATTTGATGCCTGGCTCTAAGGACTCTTATTATACTGCACTCTTATTTGTACACCCTATCCTTGAACATTTCAGTACATGTCACATCCCACCCTCCAACTCTCAAAATTTTGTTAATGTTTTGTCCTATTTTGTAAACATTCTTCAGCCACAGTCCTCAAATTTCTGCAGATATTTTAGGGAGCGATGTTGTTGCTCATGAATGATTCTTTACAGGTCGTCACAAAACACTAGTTAACTCACACCGTTCAAGCCCTTGGTTGTCTCAGCTGCATTCAGAATATTTGGCTTTAGGCCTTCCATCCCCCTGGTCTCCAAGCCGTAGCTGTGATATTAACCAACAGGATGCATATGGAAGGTCAGCATTGCATTATGCTACAGAACAAGGCCACATATATATTGTTCATATGCTCATCAAGGCAGGTGAGTTCTTCTACATCTTCTGCACTCTCAGTTAAACAAAGATTAGTTGGTTCTCATGACCAAAAATTGCGTGCTCTTAGTCAATGCGCTGCATGTTATTAAGAAATCTTACTTTTAACATAAAAGCATAAGTTTTGTTTTAATATTAATCCACAATGAATAATGAAAATAATGCATGATATCCAGTCTAGTGAGGCACATATATTACTACTATAGAGAAGTTTTTTTTAATTTTTTTTATTCAATCTTACCATGCTCCAGTAGCATGCAGTGACGGTGATGCTCTCATAGATTCAACAACCTCTTTGTAGATTATATGTTGAAAAGTCTGCCCTCATACAATTACTGATATTTGGAATGATCTGGTAATATAGAATTCTGTTTCCTATCATAGGTGAAGCTTGAATGAATAAAGAAAAGATAACTAACAAAGGAATTGGATACAAGATCACTTGTCAGAGGGAAATTCTTTAAATACATGTAGAAAATTTAAGGCAGATATGAGTTGGCCATGACACTAAAACATGCGTTAGATGTCTTGTGAGGAAATGTTCCTGTTTAAGTAAAAGATTGATGGAACAGAAAAAATATATATACAATGAGAATAAAAGGATAGGGAATTGAGTGATTCAGAAAATAATGGAAGTTTCATTTGTATCCTTGTCCTGTCCTCTTTATGCTTGGTGTTGATTTGTGGATATTAACCGCTGCATCTTGTTTCTTATATTAAAGGTTATGTTTAATGACACAGTAATAACATATGAATTAGCATTCTATATTCCAGATTTAAAGAATGTTGGCAAGATTTTGAACACTGCACTAGGGAAGAATATATAAGCCAGGATCTCATTAGAGAACATGAAGTAGTCACATGAAGAAGGACTTTGTAATAATTTATGGTATAAAAAAAAGTATGTTCAGTTTTAGTAATACAGAAGATATTAATGACATAAAGAAGAAAGCATTGATGTAGACAAGATATCGAGTAATCTGGAAAAAAAACATTATTTCAATTTTACAGATCATTATTATTTGTGATAGTGTATCAAGAAATGACTTTGAAGACATTTAAAAAAGATGACCCAAAATGTAAAATATTATAAAATTCAAATTATTTTTTTAAATACAAACACTGCAAGCAAGCAGGTCCAGAATCTGTGTGTTGGTTTGTTGCAGGCGTGCGTGTTGACACCCCCGATGCAGAACACATGACAGCCCTGCACCTGGCTGTGCAGCGGGGACTGGTGGAGGTCATCACCCTGCTGCTGGAGGGAGGAGCCAGGGTCAACAATAAAATGAATGATAAGGTAGATTGATAACAATCTTTATGTGGTTGCATATCAAATAAGACCCAGTATGATTTCAACTAAATTTGTACAGTAAACCTTCACTATAACGAACCAATAGGGGGGAAGGGGGTGATATTATATTCGAAAATCCGTTTCAAAAAGTTCGGATCAAAGGGATCCAAATTTTTCGCATATAACAAACTTTGTTCGTTATATGAGTTGAAAGTTCGCTATTTCCGACTATTTCCGTGTCAGGCAACGTGGTGAGGCACGGGAGGAAGTGTTTACAATCGGGCAGACAAAGCTAGACTGATCGGCGCGCAGTTGCGCACCGCCCACTCGACTTTGTTTTCACAACCACCAACCTACCTGCGTGCACATGTTCGGCCGGCCCACCACCGAACCAAACCCCGCATTTACCGGACTTATTCGGTAAATCCCCGCATATATCGAACTGGCAGAAAAAGTTTGTTAACGCCGAAATTTGTTACATAGAAGTCCGTAAAAGCGAGGGTTTACTGTATATCTAATTAAAATACAATTTATCATGTCAGATGTCAGTAATTTAATGGCACCTGCAGAACGAATTAAGTATACTATTGTATACGTATTCAAGTGATATTTCACGTGCAATTAACATACAGTTGCATGATGGTCTAATGTCAGGTTGAAATGATCATTCAGGTTAATTGTTTTGTTATGTATGATTGTAACTATGATCTAATTTCAGTTTTTATGTTCATATTGTCACTGGTATCCATTTCCTCACACACAAAAGTCTTGTATCTAGTTATACACTAGTCTTGTTATATGGTATAATCCTACATCATCAGTTTAGTCTATAATGCATGTTTCTTCCAAAGCAATATGCAGGTAACTAACAATACTTATTTATAGTACTGTATTGTTGTTGTTATTGTTTCCTCTTATGCCTCGATGGAGACACACGGGCTAACGAGGAGCCCGTCAGAGAGATGCGATGATAGGCAGCACTAGGCTGCCGGGCAAAAAGACGGGTGGCGAGGGGCATGGCTTCCCTCGCTGTAACTCGGAACGAGAGGAGAGTGATCGCTGGTGTGCGACACGAGGACTGGCGTGTCCATCCTGACGAGGAGTGCCTAGGCCTCAGACACTCAGCAGGATACACCCTCCGTGTGTGGGGACGCAGCAGATGCTGCCGCACGTCAGAGATAGGGGGAAATGGGACCATGGGGGGGCTGCCCTAACCTGCTGCTATGGGGGTTGGCGTGTTATCCCACCAGGAGGTCCGGTAAGCGGCGATTGCTGGCTTCAACTGAACACAGTATGGTGGTATGGTGATGTCTAGCCTAAGGTGTTATGGACTCACTCAGCACAAGTATTTGGTGTTGTCGGTACCTGTGCAGAAGGACAAAGATCTGGACCTTCAAGGCACTTATGATCCCTGTCTTACTCTATGGATGTGAGACATGGACACTAATTAGCAACCTGAAGAGACGAATCGATGCCTTCGGTAATAGGTGTCTTCGCAGAATCATGGGGTATCGCTGGGATAACTACGTGTCAAATCAGCGATTGCACCGTGATACTGAATCGAGGCCTATTACCTGCATAGTCCATCAGCGCCAACTTTGGCTATATGGGCATGTAGCAAGTTACCCTGAAACTGATCCTTTCCACTGGGTTGTATCTGTAAGAGACAATCCGGCATGGAGGAGGCCAAGGGGGAGCCCACAAGGCTCGTGGCTTGGGCAAGTTGGTGTTTCCTGCTGAGAGTTGCTTGGTATGGGAAGGGAGCCTGCATGGGGACTCAGGCGTGGTGACCCCCTGGTGTGGCGTCGTAGGGTGGGTGAGGTGACGCGCCCCCCAGCGTATGCCCCCAATTGATGATGGTTGTGAAACCTGTGCAAGGATGAAGGAGGATGCCTCAAGTAGGCTAAAGTGTTGGTTGAATGATGAACCCTGAAGTGGTCATGATTACAAATAAGATACTGACAAAAAGAATGTGACGAATGTATTAAATGATATGTTGAACAGCCATGTTTAGGCATGTCATAGTCCTCTATGGGCATGTGTAAGGATCACAGGATGAAAATGATGAAAAGTATGAATTTTGATGATAAAGCAATAAGGTGCCAGCCCAAAAGATATTGGAGGAGGCCTTACCAAGTGACTTAAGTTCTGGACAGACACTGCAGTGTGGAGTCATGCCAGAGGTAGAGAAGGCTGACACACTGAAGTTGTTAAGAGAATGCTAAAATGGAGAAAGAGAGAGAATCTAATTAGTATTATTATCTCCTTGCTCACTCACGTTCATTGTCACCCAGCCTAGGGTTGCCAGACACTAACTTTTACTCCAGATAAATCTGTTGAACTGACTTTTTTGTCATATATTGCTGATGATGTAGAAATAAACGTAAAAAATTGTATGACCCAAGAAGGCAACAAGCTAGCTATATCACATATCCAGTATTTTGTAAAAATGTTTGACCAATTATTTCAGTTTGTGTTTCATATTCACTGTGCACTTAAATGTACAGGGATTTTTTTTCTTTCTTGAATGAAAATTACAAATGATTTTAAGTTTGGCAAATGTTTTTGTTAAACTAATATTATTGAGTACTTGATCTCTTGAGATCCTTTTTAGGAAAATTAAATATAATTGTTTTTCCTCTCTGATAGAGTACTCCACTGCACATAGCAGCATCCAGAGGCTACACTGACATTCTGGAATTGTTGTTGGGTCATGGAGCCAAGATAGATTCCCTTGACAGCTCTGACCGCACTGCTCTCATTGTGGCTGTCTCACGTTCCAATGTCAAAGTGGTGCAGCTGCTACTTGAGCGAGGGGCCAAGGTTAACATTGAAGAAATTCATGGCAAGTACTGTTACTTTTGTTTGTCTTGAATCACTGCCACCATACTCCTACAATAAAGATCTTTGCCTAGCCTCCAGCGTCTACTGACCTACCATGATTCATCATTTGAGGCTTATTTTGGTGGTTAAACAATAAAAGACGTGGTTTGGACGTGGCTGTTAGGCCTGTTTGTAAGAACAGATCTTGCTATGAGAAGATTGAAGATTGAAGCTATATCATTGATAGCTTGTATGAGAAGCCATTACTGTTGCTGCTTCAAACTTATGCTTGATAAGAATGTGTACATTACTTTTTTATATATACAGGATACACTCCTTTGTGTGAGGCAGTGTGGCACAAAGATGTCAGACTAGTCCAGATGCTCCTGACTGCCGGCGCCAAGGTCACGCAATCGCACTATCTTCTCCATTATGCTGTCCTTCACCGACATTATCAGGTAATTTTCAATAACAACAGTAACTCTTATAATACAAAAGTAGCCACAGTGCACAAAACTAAAAGCTAATGTTGAGTGCAGTTTATTGTTTTGCAATTAGCAGTTATATATAGATAAACAAAAGTAAGCAAGGCTTATGGATTTGTTCTGATTTTCTTTTAAAACATATACCATTATCACCACTTCCTCCAAAAATATTTTGGAGAGCATTGCTTTGAAATAGATACTTTAGGATGCTTTAGATTAAGTCTTATGTACTTACATGTCAACCGTCTCGGATGACAGCTGGCTGAGCAGTTACTCAGTGCTCGTTGCATTGTTAACCTGCGGGATGATAATGGTGACACTCCACTCATTATTGCTGCGCGCACCTGTCAGCCTGCCCTCATCAAGTTATTACTCAAGAATGGTAGGAACAGTAGCTTTCTGCACACATGCATGCATGGTTATTTATTTGTTTATGCCCATGTTTAGGTTATTGCCTTGATATACATAAAAAATATATTTTAATAGCTGAACTTTTATGATATTTTTATAAGTTTGATAAAGATTTGATATAATATTGTTTCCCTAAATAATTACTTGAAATTTGTCCTCTCAACCCTAAATGCGCCAAGGGAAGACAATTGAGAGAACGTTTTCAGTACTAGTGTACAACAATAGTAATATTCAGAGAAGGTACAACCTTCTCTGAAACAAGTGAAGTGCCACTTATCAAAAAGCAGATTGCTCAAAAATATTCAGTAATTTACAAACCTGCATTTTGACACCACCCGCAATTACAGTACAACTTAAGAATTCAACACAATTCAAAAATTTACAAATCCTCTAAAGTATTTTTACACATATGTTCCCTTTTCCTCACATTCATTATCTAACTGCATTTTGTATTTTTTGTTATTTCTAATAATTTCTACATTTTGGGGAGTATATATAGTTCTTTCAGAATTTTTTGCAATGTACATATATGCATGTTGTAATATACGTTGAAATATCCATACTCATACATACACACACTTGTGCATATTTCATGATTTTTTTGGTCAATTGTTATTTGTTGAAATCTGTCACCCCCTAAAAAAAAATCCACAACCAGCCCTCAGTGCCGGCAGCTTACCCGAGCTGCCTCATAATGCTTAAGGTATCAGATCTCCGCAGTGTGTCACTCTTTTAGACCACATGGTGCCAACTCACTGTCCCATACTCACCCATTTCATCCTCCTGGATGTCTAGGCCCTTGTGACTCATTGCTTCCTCAACCCTGTCTCTCTTATCTCGTCTTGGTCTTCCCTCCACTCTTATATACTAGTGATCTATAGATTATCTTAATCATTCTATCCTCATCCATTCTTTCTATATGACCATACAGACCCCTTCAGCACTCCCTTGTCTCCGCACTCCACCAAGCTTCACAAGTCACCACACATTTCTCTGACCCTGTTGTTCCTCACTATCCAACCATCTCACTTGAAATTGTTATTCATTTCCACCAACTACATCCTTTTCCTTTTGCATTCAGCTAACATGCAATACGTCAGTTGGAACTGCAATTCCTTCAAACATACTCCTTTTTGCTTCCACAGACAGATCTCTCTTACTCCAAACTCCCATCATTGTTCCCAAAACCTATGCACCCTCACTCTCCCTGGGATTCATCTCTACCGCTATGGACCTCTCCTGTCTCAATATTTACACCCAAATATCAAAACTTTTCTACCCATTTCAATCTCTCACTATTCTTAAACTATTCTTAATTATATCATCGTCTCCCGTATCTCTTTCCTTATTTCTTCTCGTCACTTTGTTCTTTACTACATTAACTTTCAACTTATCTCTGTTATGCATTCTCCCCAATTATATTGCTTGAATTTGCAGTTTATCTTTTCTGTCTGCAGCAAGTGTGCAATTCACAAACAGTAATTGACTCAGTTCCCATTGTATAGGACTTCCATAAACCATTCTAGTCCCTTTTTCCCTAATCCTGGCTTTCGCCTCCTTCACCACTGGATCCATGAAGGTGGTGAACAACCAAGGAGACATGACATACCCCTGTGTTTAAGAAACCTTCACTGAGAAGTTTTATACATCTTTTCTACCTACCCTGACACACACACACCTTACTATGAATCTGAAGTACTTGCCACATTGCGTTGATATCTTTCATACATTTCCTTCAGCCCAAGTACTTGTTCCACACAGCCTATCCCTCTCTAAAAGGCACCCTGTTCATCTTCCATTTGGCACTCCGCTTTCTGGATAACTTTCACCTAATACTCTTTCTAAAAGCTTTCTTTGTAGGTAAACTTATTTCTCTATAACTTGTAAAATCCCTTTGTTTCCTTTTCCTCCATACAATGGTACAAAACATGCTTCCTGCCAGTCCTTAAGTAGAGATCCTGCACCTGTACCATGCAGCAATATTTTTCTATTGTTTATATGTATGCTTATCATTATTAAAAAACTTGTATACACGTCATCAATCAGTGTTGTCGATGCTCGGGAACACATTCCTTTTTAACTACGTATGTATTTACCTTCAGTATATGAGAATCTGGCATATGAGCAGACTGTGGAACCTATCCACTTGCATCATTGAGATCTAGCTGCACTGTAAAGCTATATATGCACTTTGCTTTGTTACAATATTTAAGCTTGGAATGAGTCACTTCTTAATTGAGAAAAGGTTAATTGACAGTGCAATGAGGTAATGGGATGTATATTATGTACAAAGTTGTAGGACCTGTTTATGATAAGGATCCAAGTGATAACTCAAAATATAGACTGCAGTTGAATATTTGTCATGTTTAGTTTTACGTGAATATGTTTTAGCCTAAGGTGTGCTTGGGGAACATGTTATTTTGATTAAGAACTTGTATATACAGGCATGTCAGCACAACATATTATTTCAGGTGCCAACGCCAACTATCCCAATGGACTGACTGGCACCACTCCCCTACATGAGGCAGTAGAAGGCACAAGAGATGCTCAGTTTGTTGACTTCAGCACAGTGTTCTCTCTTCTGTGCAGTCATGGTGCTCATCTTGATGTGGAAACTATCACAGCTGGAGACACCCCACTCTACAGAGCTCTGCTACTCGAGAAAAATAAAGCAGCTGCTCTTCTGATAAGACATGGGTAATTAAAAACTACATATGTACTACTTAACCTCATTTTCTATAATTTTGTATTCGCATGATGTGGCGTAGAGATGGCGACCCCACTACCAACTACAGTGGAACTCCCTTTATCCGTTGTCATTAGGACCAAGGGTGTAAAGGTTACAGAGAAATTCCGGGTACGGGATGGTGTACTTTGTAAATACTGTACTCAAGGTGTTCCCATAAATTCTTAAAAACTAAAAAAAATATTTCCTGCAGCCTTAACCCCTTGAGTCCCAGAACGTAATTTTCATTGTAATATAACCACCATTCAACGATTTTAATGAACACAAGCAATATTTTATAGATATGACTGGTTTAGTATCCTTGTCCATTAGCTAATTTGGTATATTTAGTTACTTTTTCGTAATTTTATGGCTCGACAACAGACAATTTCATATACCAAAGGAAAGATTTGGGCGTGAAGGGGTTAAGAGTCAGTAATCTTCATAATTTCATGTAGTTGCTTAGCTTCTTGGGGCTTGTAGATAGCAAGGTCTGCTCACTTGACAGTGGCAGGCTGGGCTGTGATTTCACAGGTCCCTGCCAACAGCACAACGTTCGCTGTGCTTGCCACCGGGTAACCTCGACACAGGTTTCATATTATCGGCAATTTTCACTGTCTAGATATTTTTGTATTGCTAAGTGCCTTATACCATCAAAACAAGGAAAGTTTGCTGATTTAAAATCTGTGATAAAAAAATGGAATGGGAGCAATACTCGAGGCATTACAGCGAATTGAAGACAAAAAAGTGAGAAAAATGTTTATACATGCACTTTCTTTTTGCTATATTTTTAAAATCACACAGTTTTTCGTAGATTTTATTTTTTGCTCATGATATGCAGAAATGTGTCATGAAGATGCTGGTTGGGTCAGTTTTTCTAAACATCCTGTAGTTATTTATTAAAACTATAAAATCTGCCTTTTTTAACTCTAAAGCCAAAAAAAACTAGTTTTTGGGTTCTAAAGCCCTTAAAAACCCCATTAAGGCTGATTTTATAGTTTTGGCACTTTTCAAGGGTGTTTTGAGGTGGTTTTAGAGCAAAAACTGATTTTTTTTCTTTTTTCTAGAATAAATATTAACGTTAACGGTTTATCGATAACTTCCGTTACATTTTTAAAGAATTAACTGATTAACAGTTATCGAAGTTAATTTTTTGGATAACGGGTTAACGAAGTTAACTTTTTGATTAACGGCGCCCACCACTGGCAATTGATAATGCAAAGTGCTCTCTATTTCGCCTATAAAGCACTCAGATGGCTCTATATGTGTATAAACTTGTATCAGAAGGCTCTTGGGAGGAATATACACCACAAAATAAGGCGTATGTAGAGAGTAAATAACAAAGTAAATGAAAAGTAAAAGCGTACAGCGTAGTTAGGCAGATGGTTGTGTGTGGTATCGAGAGCTGACATCTCGGCCTACATGTGACACAGTTTGTGAACTTTTATGAATGTTGGCGCAGTTTTTGTATGCACTTGAAAATCACGCTTCCGGAAGGCATGCCGCAGCCCACGGGTAAGTGAACTGCTGTTTATTTTTGTCACCCCGTGTGGAATGCAGCCTTATGTATAAAAAGAAAGAAAGAAAGAAAAATAGCAGTCATGGAAATCATTAAAAAGGAACAAGAACAGAGCTGAGAAGTTTATATTGTAAAAAAAATTTATTTCTTCCATTATATTTTATGTAGTTTGATTTTCTTTTATTAATTTGTACCTTCATTTTTTTTTCTTGGATAACACTATATTTACCAGAAAAGGCAGGTTTCATCGAGTCTAATATATTTATAGCGTGCATGATGTCATGTTGCTAACTTATGCATGTTATTTTTTTTTTTTTTTACTATTAAAACAACCAATAAGTATCACCTCTGATTCACACTTTACCTAACCTTCTTTACCTAACCTTCTTTGATGTTAAATAAGAGTGTATCTGCATGGGCAAGCACTGACACTTTTATAACCCTAACAGATGCACTTTATTCCCTGGCATTCTGGATGAAGTATCTAATTAGTAGAGGTGGACCAGATATCCCCATCATTTGTAACATCTGCATCTATATCCGCAACCGCATCAATGGATGCGGATATCTTGAATAACTAGACCCTGTTGTACAGTATTGGAAAGAAATATCCGCATCCTCAAATAGTGGAAAATTGACATCCGGTTCACCTTTACTTATTAGTGACACTGAATTTATAAGAGCCATAAACAATAAGCTTGTGGGGTATTAGTTTGAGGGGATCATTGACATTCGATTAAAGTTTATCACCTAAAAGAATTTAATGTTACAAATTAATGTTACTGAAGGAAATTAAGATTAATAATGACATTAAAATGTACATATTTTAGTATATCAATCCAAAATCTATGCAATTTATTATAAAGCATACATTTAAAAAAAAAATATTTGGGGACCATATTTTTTGCAATGTTTGTTTTGTTTACTGCAACATTATAATCAGTTCAAAAAGGCATCTAAGCTGCCACGTGCCTGCCTATGGAACATCTTGTGTTAAAAAATAAGTTTCCATGGAACAAACTTCTCTTCACTAACCACAAAAGGTAATCACCATTTTATTTGTATTCTGCACTCCCCATATTCTTCATCTATTTTCAGTGTAACTTTCATTTGTATTCATAAACATTCCATCTATTATATATTTTCCTCCTGACTAAAGTATTTGTTGAATTTTCAGTAACCGCTGCATTTTATCAGTTTGAGGTGGAAAATATGAATGTATGAAATGTAGTTCATAATTACCTACATGCAAACTTAGCACCAGGCAAAGGTAATCGTGGTGGTGCTCTCCCCAAACCAAACACCTGCTGTGAAGGTCATGGAGTATGTTTTATATCATAGTTTCCTGCTTCAAAGTGATTGCAAGGATGGCTGAGAACTAGAGAGTTAGAGACAATTATCAAGAAGTTTGATAAAAAAATAAATGCATGCGTGTATTGGAATAAAAATTTACCACGTACAACTATTGCAGTGTCAATGTCAATCATAGAACTCCCACTGCTACTCCTGACTACCTGCACATGGTGGCTGTGCGTGGTAACTCCTCTTTGGCGACACTGCTGCTGCTGGCGGGCTTCAGCCTTTGGAGTGCAGAATGGCTCAGTGGCATCTTCACTCCTGGCACCCTAATGTCAAGATTGGCTGCTGTCAGGTATCTATTTTATGCCTTTTATCAAACACTATGCACCAATAAGTGGTTTCCCAAACCTAATTCAAAAGTTGGGTTTGAAATTAATTAATAGATGAATTTTTAAAGCACGATTGTACTTGCCTTTGAAAAAAAAAAAAGGGGTGCAGTACTGGTAACGTCTGGCAGATATGCCACCATTAATGTTTGCTATGATTAGTTTAAAGAAATTGACAGTATAAGCATCAGCATCAGCGGGTTTTTAGTTATGTACAAATGCAGCCCTAAAACACACATTCTCCTCTGTATTTGGATGAAATAATTTTTTTTTTTTTATATATTCCTTAATTTAACCGCTGTATTTTTTGGCGTCCAAGACGCTCTGATATGTCAGATGCATCCTAATTTAGACGAGAATATTTTGTAAAAAAATCTTTAAAGCAAGGTCAACACGTTCATCTATCATACCAAGATGTGTTGTGGGTACCTAAGCAATATGTAGATAATTTTAACCACTTTATCATGTGCATCTTTTTTTTCTAATACAGGTACTTAGTAAGTTTACACTCAAAGCTCACCCACAGTAGTGTTGATGGCTTTGTTTACTGGTGCATTCCACTGTCTTCATGCACTGGAGTGGCTTGGCTTGTATAGTTTAGCTTTTATAGCATGTAATTTTGTTAGCTCATTGATTTGAATCTTTTTTATTTTTCAAGTTTATTAGTGAAAATACTTATATGTTCAAAGAAGTTGACGCATCAGTAAACAGAAAAACTCGAACAAATTACCGAGTAATGCATACTGTATTTGCTCAGCCATGTTCCATCTGAAATGTTTTAGGCCAACAGCATCTCAAGTGCATGCAAATGGATATGCTGGTAATATTCATTACTGCAAATTACTACTAGCTAATTGACTCAGATTATGTAGATCATTAAGGCTTTGCCTTTTCAACTGTGCATCCTAATCAAATATTGCCTTGTTCGTTTTGTGTTTTTAACAAATCAATAATGTCATTAAGTTTTGTTTTTAGTTTCTCTGATCTTCCAAAGTTTGTAAAGCATCTATTTTTTCTCTTCTATCCTTTCTTTCATAAAAATATAGGAGCTGGGAAAGAAGGAAAACTTAGTGTAGCTGCTTATCAACTCCTATCACTAAAGGCATTTGTTTATTTTCCAGGCTACAGCCACTGACATTAGCTGATCTCTGCAGGATTCACATTCGCCAGTGGTTTGGTGAACGCCTCCAGGTCAGCCTTGAAGCTTCATCACTGCCAGCAAGAGTAGTTAGGTTTCTTATGTTGGAGAATGTAGAAGTTGATCTCTGATACCAGCAGAAACTTTTTGATGTTTGATTCAATAAAAAATTATTGTTATTTTAAAATTGTATTCTAGATTAAATAAAAGTTTTAACCATATATAGATCAGCTGTTACTATACACACAAAACGATCAAATAATATGACAGGCAAATATGTGAGAGAAAGGAAGGGGCTGCAGGAACAATAGCTGGAAGAGATTGTAATTTTCTTGAGTACCCATTGGAGGCAGCTTCCAGAAATAACAAGATTGTAAACACAACAGAAAAGTTAAAATAACCAGCTTACTTATTGCAACCCCTAATATGGAGCAGTCTAACCTAGTCTATGTTGATGCCTATTCTTTGGAACTCCCTCAAGATGGCCATGCCATAAGTGTCCATTTGCACCCATTCATGTACAGTACCTCATCCTTACACCTTAAAATCCTCACTCTTGCATCACCTCTCTCACTCACATATTCCAACACACTCATCTTTTCATTTAACACCGTGCCATTCTCTCATACTCCAAAACATCTTTAGTACTGTTGTACTGTATATCCTTTTTGTCAACCTAACATTATAACAGATTATAACCTAATCCATTCTCTCTAGGAGTTGAAACCATCTCAGTGTGCTGCACTTAACCTTCATCACTCCACACTTCATTCCTTCTCCATTGCTGGCCATACCAAATTTCCCAAATAATTGTTCATTCTTTCACCAGTCATCCCTGAACTCATTTCCACTGCTTAGATCTTAGACCTCTATTCCATATCCAGGTCTCACTTGCATATGCTGCTGTCGTACTATCATTCTATACCCGAGTACCTTCTTTAGTCCCTACTTGCAGTCCTCTCTATCATGCAACCCAAGGATCCCACCACTTTTTCCCTTTATAGTAAAATATATACCTTTGTATAATCTTAAGCTCAAAAAAACTGTTGTTAAAGAATACCTCTCTCTCACAGCACGTCACTGCACTGAGCTATCACTATTCTCATTCCTCCCAAGTACTACTACACATTTGCGTACTGCACTTAATACAATTGCAGACTGTACTTAAGTGTTTTTGTGGGTAGGCTGCTCTGTGTTATTGCCACACCACATGTCCGAGAGGCATTGAGAGGGTTTTGTTAACTCAGTTTTGCACTTCACCTATACTATCCTTGCATCTTATCGACCATATTCAGTTACACCCTTCCATATTCTTTCTAACTAAAGGATTGCACACTCTTCCTAACCTCTACCATCACGTTCATCTAAACCTGCCTACACCACTTTACCTTTTGCATCTTCCTACATTTTATGATCACTTCTCCTTCACCAAACAGATGGGTCTAACTCAAGCCTCATACATCTCTGCATTCAAACTACAGTCAAGGATATTCTACTTGCTCTCGTCTATAACCCGTAAGGGTTAAAACACAATTCACAAAGTAGTCACCCAAACTAATACAGCCAATAACCTTTTTCATTCTACTCCCTTAGAGGCTACTTATACATGGCAGAATCAGTGTATCCAAGAAAGTAGAGGTTCCCTGAATATCAAGAATAAAAGCTAAAACTAAACTGTATGTTCACAGAGCCTTCCTAATACCTCAGAGCAGCTTTGTCCAAGTGACATTACTAACTTAGCGCACCTCTGTTTTACCTCCTCAATTATGATGCTGCAACTGTGCAAAAAGAGATGGTTAATGCATTTAGTATAAAAAGCCACATGCCTGTTAACAATACCAGATTCATAATAATCAATAAAAAAATTCAAAGTGAATTGGGATGTAACATTGTTACAAAATTTCATGACCTGAGAACCTTTCTTAAACACACCCTTGGTGGTATGTCTTCCTTCAAACAAGCTCCTAGCTTATCAGCATTTATGACAATTCTGACATGCTGGATGTCTGAATTTACTGGCTGGTTAGATTTTAGCCTGGTGATATGATGACACCTCGTGAAAAAAAAGGAAAAACTGCCATCTTAACTATAGAAGAGATTCATTATTAGCATTATACTGTGTTAGTGGTTAATCAGTCTAGTGTTGTAACACAAAATTTAAGGTTGTCTTGCATTATAGTGTCCCTTAATTGGCATAGGTTAAGCTTAGTCAAAGAGTGAAGCAGGTTGTGTGAATATTTTTTTCTTCAATATAATTGCTCATCTCCCAAACATTTCAATACAAATAACATAAACAGGCTGAATAGATACTGATATTACAGCCTTCGTCATCTCGTATCTTGTCTTAACACAAAGTAACAAAGGAAACATTTATGGAGCTCTCAGTAGCTGAGGAGAGCGAGTGTGGCCTGCACAGATTTTTGAGGGAGACTTCAACACTCGAAGACATCTATAGCTTTCTTGGCACGGTGCTGCAACACGTTGTGCATTTACATTTTTGTATATTTGCCTGTTATAGATGTACATAAAATGTTCTGTACATCTGGGAGTGTTTATGGGTGGATAGCTTGGAGTTAGCTGTATCTTCCGGATAGCTTGGAGTTTGCTGTATCTTCCGGATAGCTTGGAGTTTGCTGTATCTTCCATCTGAATTTATTGCTTGTCTTTATATCCCCTTACTTACTACTCAATCTCATACATCTAACTCTTTAATCACATGCTTAATTCATGTTACGGTATCACTGTTTATCATTTCCTGTTTCATCAGATGCTTCTTTCATACACAACCTTTCAATAATTCTAAATACATCAATTCCATCTTTGTATTCATGTCAACTGAACTCAATTTGGACATGTGACTTCTGCAGACAAAATACATCATTTATTACACTTAAATACTAGATCTTACTTATAGGTATATGTGTGTGATGATGATGATGAATTATGTAATAAGAGAATATCTGAGATAAATGTTTAATTGTCATGCATCTCCTGTAAGGCCGTGCAAATATATATGAAAACTGCTTCACCCTCTATTAAATGCCCTATATAAAAGAAGAGATAGATCTAAAACTACATAAGGATTTTGAGACATTCTGTTATAGCACATGACTTACCAATTTATATAGGCCTATACAAGTTGAAGACGATGCTAACTAGGCATTTCTTCATCTAAACACCTTTTTCTTCCCTGAGCATTTGAAGTGATCCAAAATTGTCTCAGTGTTGCCTGGAGCTGTCGAGTCTCATCTATATAACTTGAGAGCTCATGTTCTCGCATTGCAGGAAGAATGCCAGGAATGTAGCCAGCAAACATCTGTGTAGAGATAGAAATGCCATCACACCCAACAGTATTGTAAAAAATCATAAATACAATCATATAAGAGTTTATTTTGATCTAAGTATGATTCTGAGAACAAGCACAAAGTTATGAGGAGAAAGAGTGAGGCTAGATAACACTCACTACCTTTCATACATTAAAGCAGAGACTTTACATCTTAAAAGCTTTCTTTGAGGATAAGATTGCATGTCAAAAATTGCCTTTACTGCTGTTTATTTTGTTTATTCAGATAATCTATATTATGGTAACAAAGTAATAAAATAAAATATAATAAAATAATAATAAAAGGAAAATTTAATCAATCTCTAGAACCTCTAATGGTCAAGTAATGAAGTGTACTGAATTTCAAGTACATCTTGCCATCCCACATTTTGGATGGGACACAAAAACATAATACACTGTTCTATTTACTCAAAACTTAATTTTTTTACAAAACTTCAAATTTTACTAAATTCTAAATATAATACAAAATACAAATACAAATACAATAATACAAATGGGTTTTTTTCCTTTAGCTAAATATAAGTATTTCTTTCAGTTTTGGCATTTGCTTCAACATACCTGTGGATATTTCAGGGAGTAATTTGGATTAAGCTTGTGGAGATTTTTGATAACCGAGGCTATGACGTGAGGTGCCACAGAGAATGGCGTCATTTCAGTTGTCTGCTTCACTATGGCTGAAAAGTAAACTAATATTTATAATGGATTCTTTAGTATGATCATAGCATAATGAAACTCAAAACCCTAAGTTGTTTCCCCATCAGAAAATACAATGTATTTAAAATATTTTTATAGAAGCAGGTTACCAGACACCTCACATTGTATAATACAATACAGTTGACTGCTTACAAAGGTTTAAATATATTCCTTACAAACTATTTCCCTCAAGGAAAATTACTTCTCAAATTTTGTACTCTTATTTCTCTCAACCTGTATTCAGCTATAGTTATATGTAAATATAGCGCCAACATGATAATAATGATCATATTAATATAATAATGTGGTCTCAATTTCTCACCTAATAAGTTATCAATAACTGGATCAATGACGGTTCTGCAAAAAAGGGTCTGCAATTCCGTTCTAAGATTTGAAGACAGCTTGGTGGAAACATAAACCTTATTCTGAAAAAACAGTAAAACAAAGTATGTTAATATATTTCTTACAAAGCTAACAGACTTCATCAGCATTGAAATGATATGACAAGATTCAGTTGTATTATCACTTACTAAGTATGTAAAAACTGGAATAATTCCATCTAGGCTGTACATGGCACGATGAATAACATAGAAACAGCGGTCAATCAGCTGACTCTCATCTTCATTCTGTAAAAATATATTTAAAAAAATCAAGATTTGATTCAATGTACAAGTATATATATATACTATATATATAATATATATATATATATATATATATAATATATATATATATATATATATATATATATATATATATATATATATATATAGCTATCCATGTTTTTTTAAGCACATCTAAAAAGTCAGTCCTTCCATCAAAGGAATAGGAATAAAATAATGGACTTAAACTAAAAGCATCTGTGTATTAAATTTTGTCTTTTTGAATTTAAACTTTTTCTCTATCATTAACTTTGATGAAAATAAAAAGAATTGGAGCAGTTTCATATATTTTTAGTGTGCTGCTACATAAAGACTAATCTCTGACTAGATAACTAGCCTTGGTATAGCTCCTTCTACTTCCATTTATGTGAAAAAAGAAAGAAGTCTGCTTAATTAAGACTAACTGTTGTTACATTATTACCTTATTATTATTACCCCTAGAATACAAGCTTTCTTTGGTTTCACCTGCAACTGTAGTGCAACTCTGACAAAATGTGTCTGGATATGGGACATGAGATCATTGAAGAGAGCCTCGGAGTGCTGCTGACAGACACACTTGTAAGCAGCTGAGTACATAGGTTCAAATTCAATGACTGGTCCCAAATGATGAGGAGGCGGGGGACCCTCTAACAACTTGTCAATGGCAGATCGGAGCTGAGGCCAGTAGGTGTTGCAGTAATCCTCGTTTGTCATGCTTGTCAGTGCTGTGTGTCACAAATTTAAAAGCATTAACATTAGTACCTATATGAGTAATTAATCAGATATATTAAGGAAAACATACAAACACAAATATGATAAAACAATATTAAAAGGTGGGACATAATTCAAGCTTGACTCAGTCCTGTAAAATCACAAGTAGGTAAGAACACACACACACACATGAGCAAAAGAGGTACAATCACAAAGGCCGAGTCCCATACTCCTCTTACTACAGTGGAACTCCCTTTATCCGGCATCATTTTGACCAAGGGTGTGCCGGATACAGGAAATTTCCAGATACGGTAAGGTGTACTTTATAAATACTACTCAAGATCTACCCATAAATACTTAAGATTAAAAAAAAAAAATATTTGCTCATATACATCTCAAGGACAATGTAAAGTGCGTTGATCCTAGTACTGTATGTTCGTTTTTGTGGGGAGCTGGGATACATATACAGAGCAAGATACATATTCCTGCTAATGCTTAGCAAAACTCAGTTACCGCTTGAAATTTGCTTTCAAGGCTAGCAGTTCACTGTTAACCGCTAGCAGTGTGTGCGCAAACTTATGAAGGGGGTTGGAAGTGCTGTTAAATTAGAAGTGGTCCGGATCACTTTTATCCCCTTAGCCAGATTCTGCTAGCGGCGACCATGGCAGACCAACAACATACTCAGCAATGGCAGCGAGGTTTTTGTGATGGAAATGACATTTCAAGAGTACAGTGATGAAATGCCAGAACCTCACCCATATTCTTAACTTATACAGGGAGGTCCCGAAGATACGAGCAGTTAGGTTCCACCTGGCATACTCGTAAAGCGAAATCTCGTATAACGAAACACACAACTAATGGTAAAATATAGGTTTGGTTCCAGGACCCCATCAATTAAAAGAAGAAAGAAAAAGAAGATGTTTTTCAAGCTAAAATAAACTATAGCAAACACAACAAACACATAGCGTCTATATTACCCACACTGTACTACCTATTCTGTAGAAAAAGCATTCTGAAAGAGAAAATAGCACACAAAATAACATAACTGCACATTAATTAAGCATAAAACATGCATAACAAGCAAAAAAGACGTTGTAATGTAGGGGACGCCGCGTGATACAAGAGAAAGTAGTGTAGCAGTCCCAAGGTTGGGGCCGCACACCTGCTAATTACCCCTAAAGGTCAGGCCGCGCCATATGCTTAATTACCCTTCAGGTCAAGCCTTGCTAGGGGTGACCTGACTGCGGTCCCAAGGCTGGAGCCGCACACCTGCTAATTACCCCTAAATGTCAGGCCACGCCATATGCTTAATTACCCTTCAGGTCACGGCTTGCTAGGGGTGACCTGACTAGGGTCAACCAAATCCCCCTTTGTCCAGCCCGGAAGTGGTAGGGCCCGCATTTTGAACTTGATAATTTTACTCACCCCAGTTTGAATGTCGTATCATTGGATTTTCGATCTCGTATATTGAAAATAGACCCAAATTTACACATCTCGTATCATCGGATTCTCGTATACCGAATGCTCGTTTAACGGGACCTCCCTGTACATGGATTTCTCATTACTAAAACATTGCCACATCGAACCTTTAATGTTTGTTCTTGGTGTTGTTTTGGGCTACGAGAATTTAATGAACCCTGTGTGCCCAGGCGAGGTCCTGTGAGGCTAGAACAGGCATGGCTATCTTCTTCAGTAAGGTGTAGGAGGCAGATGACAGAGTGTTGTCGTGAGGGGTGGACCTGCCGCCCCCAGCAGGGTGGGCAGGTCAAAGGTACATAGTGACGTTCAGGGCGAGGAGCTAGCTAATCCTGCTAACATTAAAAGCGTCTGGTAACATTTTATGAACAACTTTTTTACCATCACTTTTAAGTGGTAGTGCTTTTAAGCACACTAGCAAACAAAAATATGAATACGGCTCCTGGGTTATCACTTAATTAACTCTTCACTTACTATATTTCACTTTACTCATTCTTACATCCAGGTGTATCCAGGAGGTGAGAGGGAGGAGAGGATACACCAGGGGAGGTGTATCCAGCTTTTTTCCTGTGAATACAGGAGTGAGGCAAGGGTGCGTTATTGCTCCATCACTTTTCAACACTTGTATGGACTGGGTAATGGGCAAAGTTGTAGATCAAAATTATTGTGGAGCATCATTCGACAATACCAAGATCTTGTTTTTGCCGATGATGCAGTAATCTTTGCTGAGTCGCTGGAGGTCCTGGTGATGGCTCTCGAGGCACTGCACGAGGAGGCAAAGCCTTTGGGACTTGAGGTCTTCTGGCTCAAGACCAAGGTCCAGGTGTTTGGAGGCTTACTAGATGAAACAGTACAGTCTGTTCATGCCTACAGCGAGGACATTGAAATATTGGAAAGTTTCACATATCTTGGTAGCACAGTACAGAAAGACGGCGGGTCACGTCAAGAAGTCTTACGGCGGATTGGCATAGCCCACGGTGTTATGTATTCGCTCAGCACGAATATTTGGCGGTCGGTACCTATGCAGAAGGACAAAGATCCCAGATCTTCAAGTCGCTTGTGATCCCTGTCTTACTATATGGATGTGAGACATGGACACTAAACAGCGACTTGAAGAGGCGAATTGATGCCTTTGGTAATAAGTGTCTTTGCAGAATCATGGGGTATCGCTGGGATGATTAAGTGTCAAATCAGTGATTGCACCGTGAGACTGAATCAAAACCTATTGCCTGCATAGCCCGTTAGCGCCAACTTCGGCTATATGAGCATGTGGTACGCTACCCTGAAACCAATCCTTCCCACCGGGATGTATCTGTAAGAGACAATCTGGCATGAAGGAGGCCAAGGTTTTGGTTAGTTGATTTTCATATATCCTATACAGTGTACAATCTTTTGTGACTTCGCGGGATTACTGCAAGGACTATTAGTTTGATGACTGGCCTGTACTCTGGGACTGAGAGTGCTGTGAAGTGTGGGGGAGGTGTATCCATCTTCTTTCCTGTGAATACAGGAGTGAGGCTAGGGTGCGTCCTTGTCCCATCACTTTTCAACATTTGTATGGACATTGGACTGGGTATTGGGCAAAGTTGTAGATCAAAGTGATTGTGGAGCAGCCCTCGGGAACACCAAGATCACTGATCTTGTTTTTGCTAATGATGCAGTAATCTTTGCTGAGTCGCTGGAGGTCCTGGTGATGGCTCTCGAGGCGCTGCACGGGGAGGCAAAGCCCTTGGGACTTGAGGTCTCCTGGCTCAAGTCCAGTTGTTTGGAGGCTTACTAGATGAAGCAGTACAGTCTGTTCATGCGTGCAGCGAGGACATTGAGATCTTGGAAAGTTTTACATACCTTGGTAGTGCAGTCCATAATGACGGCGGGTCATGTCAAGAAGTCTTACGGCGGATTGGCATAGCCCACGGTGTTATGGATTCGCTCAGCACGAGTATTTGGCGTTGTCGGTACCTGTGCAGAAGGACGAAGATCCGGATCTTCAAGTCGCTTGTGATCCCTGTCTTACTCTATGGAGGTGAGACATGGACACTAAATAGCAGCTTGAAGATGCGAATCGATGCCTTTGGTAATAAGTGTCTTCTCAGAAGAATCATGGGGTATAGCTGGGATGATTACGTGTCAAATCAGTGATTGCACCATGAGACTGAATAGAGGCCTATTACCTGCATAGTCCGTAAGCGCCAACTTCGGCTATATGGGCATGTGGCACACTACCCTAAAACCGATCCTTCCCATCGGGTTGTATCTGTAAGAGACAATCCGATGTGGAGGAGGCCAAGGGGGCACCCACAAGACTCGTGGCTGGGGCAGGTTGATGTTTTCTGTTGAGAGTTGCTTGGTATGGGAAGGGAGCCTGCATGGGATCTCGAGCGTGGTGACCCCCGGGTGTGGCATCGTAGGGTGGGCGAGGCGGCGCGTCCTGTGGCGCATGCCCCCAATGATTGATTGATATACAGTCTCCTTCCTACCAAAAATACTATATATGTACGAAAGTTGTGATTTGCGATGGAAACTCAGAGAAAGAAAGTTTATCAGAATCCATTAAGGTAAACAGAAACCATACTCCCGATTGTGTAGAGAATTATGATCCTAGCGTACAAATTTACCATGAAGAGTACTGTGTATGTAGTGATTTGCAACGGAAACTCAGAAAGGAAAAGTGGTAAATTTTCTTTATTGGGCAACCACTGATTTCGAGGCTGAAACTTAGTTTTCCTGAATAGTTTTGATGTCTTTTGAATTAGTCTGGCATTCCTTTTTGTCAGAAATCAATGTTTGTTTACAGGTGTGGAAGGTGCCCGCCCCACCCCTTCCGGCCCGCCCCACAAACATTGCTCCGCTTCGCACTGCCGTAATATTGATAATTTTCTATTTCTTTCTTGATATCATTAGTTACTAAACAAAACTCCATCTCTCACCTAATCTGATTTAACCTAACCATTTCTGCCTGTAATGATGGGAGATTTTTGGTGGTACATGTAACGCCATTATTATTTATTTGCCCCATGGTAGATGGGGTTTCAAAATACTCAGAGTGAAGAAATCTATACGATGATGTAGGCAAGAATCCTAGGACTTTTCAAAGCCCACTACCAAAAAATACCAATTTTTTTTCTCGGGATTCATTACGGTAAACAGAAACCGTAGCCCCAATAGTGTAGAGATCTACGGTGAAGAAGTAAAACATCCATCCATACTCAATATCAAAGGGTGCTGAAAGCAGAAAAAACTATGAAATCATCTAAATGCATCCAAACGAAGATATGACTTCTTACAAGGAGAGACTTTGACTTGTAAAGAAACTTACCCAATAGTCTCCTTGGGATGCCATCTGTAGATTTGGAGGACAGATTACATCTTGCACCTTCCACTGAGCCTCCAGCCATTTCTTTCATTGCCATTCCCATTCATCTCAATGAATAATTCTGCCACTCACATCACTTCATATGGCTGAGATGAAGTGCCTGTCACGTGGTCATGTCATACACACAATTCGTTACAGTAGTGTGACCAAAGTTAATAGACTTCTTAACATCGTCTATTTATTTTGAATGCGACTGCCATTCAATTACAAGTTCTAATAATGTCTTCCAACACACACTTCTGGCAGCTCTTCATGAATGTCTTGATAGGCAACACAATAGTTTCCCCCTGTCACTGCTTTGGGAACATTATCATGGGCATGGATAGGCCTGCTAATTTTTGCTTCGGCTATTTCTTGCGGTAAACTATACCATGCACTGATAACTTCATGACCAGGAACTTGCCAGTCAGCTTGACGCAACTTACTTGAGTAATTTTTGTTACTTGAAGTTGAAGGACATCAATTGTTGATAAAAGGTTGCATGTGGTATACTACCAGTGTCTTTATGCACCACCAGCTAGGGGCTCCTACATGTTATTACCACCTGAGCTTGAGTTCGATTTGTTTGCCGTGCGTTGTATTGCAATACTGGGAAGCCAACCAGGTAAGTCAATCAGGTAAGTTGATCTCGTTTAGGGGATGTTCTGTTCCCGCACACTTCCATGTTCTTTCCTCTAGTTTCAGTAGGATAAAGTATAACCCAAAAGGACGTCTAGAAAACAAATAAATAATCTGACGTCTGTAGGAACTACTTTTCCTGATATAAGTGACTGGGAGGGCTATTTTTTCACTTTTTCCGGTAGAATATGTAGGAGAGCGACGCCTTCTTCTGTGGCCAGGGACGTCAGCGAGGGTGGCGAGTGGCGAGTGTGATCAGCTGAGCGGCCCGAGCACTGAGCCTGAGCGGCGCCACAACAACACAACACAAACTAGCAGTGCAAGGCTCGGCGCGGCGACTGACGGGTGGCGTGACTGGAGTCTTGTGAAGTGTGGAGGGATTTGGAAGACACAGAGGTATGGAAGAGGTGAATAGATTGAAGGAAGGGTAAGAGGGAAGAGGGGGAAAGGGTTAGTGATGGGGTGAGGAAGGGAAAGATGATGAGAGGAGGAAGAAGGTATCGGGTGTTGACGTGGCTGATGTAAGGGGTTAGAAATACTGCAAATGGTCAGCAGATCTACCAAGTTGATGACGGCTGTAACTGCGTGCCTTGTAATGCTACACACTGCAGTAGAACCGGAAGATGATGCGGTTACTAGAGGAGGAAGAAGGTATAAGGTGTGACGTGGCTCTACAGTTGTACCCTTAGAATTGTTTGATAGACTTGCCAATAAAGTTTGCGGGTCCACTACTGAGCTACCCAGATCATTTAGCCCGCCTCCATTTCTATCCGTTGTATGTGGTGGTCAATTTGATAGAAGATGACATTTGTTCATCAACTTACATGAATTATATTACACTCAAAGAATCATGAAGCACTGCACTATTTACACACAGGAGTTCATTAGCAGGCTTTATACCTTCAGAATCCTTTTCATTTGAATAATCAAAGCATAATTTAGCATTTGGGAACATTTTTGTGCTCATAATATAAAGTATAACATGTATCCTTGTCTTGTGTGTTCCAGGGTTCAGCATGAGTCACAGGGAGAATGTGTGTGTGCCCATGGATGAGGCTGGACCTGGATCTCAACCTCTCAAAAAAGTGGTCAAGTACTTTGGCTTGCCAGTATCTGAGCTTCCTGTCCCACTTCAGTTAACTCTGTTGACCTCTTTTGTCTTTATCTTCTACCTCATGTATGGATATATCTTAGTAAGTGTGTATAGTTTTCATTAGTATGTATTAGGCATCTTATATCTCTGGAAACTATTATGTATAGAGCCAATATTTCTGTATTTCTGGTTATTGTCTGGCATTGCTATTGTTGGTGTTATGAACTAATACAGGTTGAAGTTCCCAAACTCGGCATCCCAAGACTCGGCAACACCCAAAACTCGGCTATGGTTCCGGATTTTCTAAAACACGGCAGAACACCCAAAGCCCGGCGCGTAGTTACCGGGTCGGCCGCTAGGTGCCACCACACTAGGCCGCTTGGTTTCTCCCGCCGATTTGTTTGTTGTTATTGTTCAGTGGTGTTGTGACTGTAGAGTTGTGTACACTGTTATTTTGTGTACTTCTACAGGTCTGTTATTGGTATTATTTTTTCATGTGATTTTCATGCTTTTTTTCCCCTTAATATATCTATGTTCTAAAAGTCGGAAAATTCAATTACTCGGCTCGGCGCTGGTCCCGAGGTTGCCGAGTTTGGGAACTTCAACCTGTATTACAAATGAAACTACATGTACAATTGCTGGGCAAATATTACTAAAAGATTATGTATTACCCCCTAGGAACTGATCTTCACCCTGGAAGGCATGCAGCCCTATGGATGGTACCTAACGCTAATACAGTTTGCTTACTACACCTTGTTTGCCCTCCTCCAGTTACTGTTGTCTCGCGAGGGTATCTCCAGAAAGTTAGTGTCTAATAAATATATATATATTTACTTGAATGCTTTATATATGTTGCATATATTTGCAGTGAGTAAATGATCCATGTAATGTTTAGTTTCAGAGAGATACATTTACCATAGGTCACATAGAACTATATAAATTTGGAAAAAAATAGAGATGTTAGGTATGCTTCAGTGCCATCATGTAGATTCAAATGGCAGTTACATAATCCATGAAGCACCTGTAATACCACTCACTTAGACAGGTTAAGCATCATACATAAGTCTTCGTGAAGGAATGACCTCTGTGTATGGATGGTTAATGTATTTACTGTAAAAAAAAATTGTCATCTTCACAGAATACCTTTGGGGACTTATGTTGCCATTGCTTTATTAACTGTTGGCACGATGGGATTCTCTAACTCATCTGTTGGATACTTGAATTATCCTACTCAGGTATGTTAAAAGTTAAGTTAAATTAAGATTAATTTCATGCATCTTTTTAACAGAAATATTTTGTGCATGACTAGTGAACTTTTCTTTTGATAATTATCAGGTACGATTCCCTTGTTACATTTTGCTGTTTCAAGTCTTATATCTAAGTGTTATATTATTTGTTGTGCATGCACTGAAAACCAAACAATGGAGGCAAGAATAGAATTCATTGGGATTGGGAATGAGGCCTTGCACTATTATCTGGGTGAGTGTTGTTTATGCAGAGAATGGAACATAAGGTAACCATGCAGTGTTTAGTGCAGATTAAAGAAGATCAGAGATGTACATGACCTCCCTGACATCAGCTTTGCCATGCATATGAAAGGGGTAATGTAGGCTTCATGTGCATCATTGAAGTAATGAGGTTAAGAAAATTGTATTGGTTTAAAAGCATGGTAAGAAGGAATGATGAGAATAAGTGGCTGAAGCACATTTAATATTTTGAGGTGGAATGTTGAATGTCAGTACATAAATGAAAGAAGATTTGTGGTGAGGTCCTCTTCTTCTCAGACACATTTTTACACTTTAACAGTGCCTTTTAGTAAGGTGCCACCAGGTGAGCAAGGCTTATCCATATGAATATGGAACCCACCTTTCTAAATAGTGATGATGATGTATGTATTTTTTTTCATTGAGCTTATATATATATATTATATATACATACATATATATATATATATATATATATATATAATATATATATATATATATTATATATATATATAATATATAATATATATATATATATTATACTTTCTTGCAGTTTGACTAACTTGGGAGGGCACTTAATCTTTACACTAAATAGGTTTAGAATAATTGTTTACACAATATCATATTATGCTCCATGTAACTCCTGTTTTGTAAATTTCAGGTAATATTCAAGTCATGCAAGTTAATACCAGTGATGATTGGGTCAGTTCTAATACTTGGTAAACGTTACTCATTTGCTGAAGTTTTAGCTTGCGTCTGTATGAGTGTGGGACTGATCTGGTTCACTCTCGCAGACTCCACAGTTCAACCAAATTTTTCTGCCAGAGGTAAAATATGCCTTTCTTTAGTGCTGAAACCATATGTATTCTAGTGTAAATAGAAATATTTGGTTTTGATGCATGCTATGACAAGTGAAAGAAAATTAAGATTGTCATATTAGTGATGGTGTTTATCAATTTATGGTGTTTTAGTGCACGCTAAGCAAAGATGAGTAAGTGATGTTTTTAACTAAAAAGTGAATGATGCAATACTTGCTAAAATCAGTAGTTGCTGGCAGTAGTAATAGCCTTACAGCTTTTGAAAAGCACCAGCGGTAGCATTATTGGTACTTATTACAATTGCTCAGCCTATACAAAACTTAATAATTTTTTCTTTGAATTTGCATGTGTTCACTATTCTTCATTTTTTTT
>JACEEZ010003148.1:102500-107500 GCA_016584305.1 Chionoecetes opilio
CGACCCTGAGTAAGACCAAAATCCACTTAAAAATTTCTGCACCGTCGAGTGGCCTAAGAACAACTCACATGCCCGTCCATTAACTCTACCTCGATTCCAGTGCATCTGAGGGACAAAGGGGGGCGGTAGAGCCTCTAATACATGCGTCACTATAAAAATCCTGCCTGCGCCACCACGGGCGGAGGCAAACTATCACAGCCCTCAAGTGAGCCTCAGGGCCTACCGTCCGAGCACTGGAGGTCACTGCCTACAGCCGCATAGGCAGGGAATGTAAAAATTTACCCCGCTCCCTCCCTTAATAGACAATTCCAATCGTAGAAAACCCGGGCTACTATAGCTTTAAGGAATAACATGATAGCGGGAGTATATACACTGTTTGTCCTTCCCTCCCCTAGAAAAGGTGTAGCGTATGCCCTAGTATACTGTACAGTGTCTCCTATCAAGGGTCATGCGCTGTAATTGATTACAGCTTCAAAATTAGTAAATCTCATGTGATGTAGCTACGTCAATCTAGGTCACAGTAGATACAGAGGCTGAGGCTCCTGGGGACAGACGCAGCTGACTGCTTCATTTAACGGGCACGGAAATTGTCAAAACTATTTTATACCCATACCTGAACGTGTCATTCCACTTCCTCAAGGGTAAGGCCCGCGTGTTTCGGGTAGCAGCACCGTGTCATGAGGGCCAGGAGGAGCGACAAGAGCTGCGTATCCAGAAACACCCCTTGCCCCCTATGACCTCCGTCATGATGGAGGAACGTCTGGGCGACTGTGAACATAGATATGTAGAGGACCACATTACATGGTGGATACGGCAATTGCACGCACAGAGGTCGAAAAAATTCTGATCTTAGTATAGCTGAGCAATGCCTGGATTGCCAAACCACGAAGGGCATGTACACTAGAGAACGCAGATCAAGTGCAGCCATCCTAGATTGGAAACGTCTATTTTGTATCTGAAGCAGGAAGTACACACCAGAAGTAGGAGAGGAGACGGATGCAGAAAGGAAGGAGGTCACCATCAGGACCTACGGCCACGCGTTCCACCACCAGCATGAAGCAAAGTGCCCGCACTCGCAGGCCTGCAATGGACAAAGCGCTGCCATACGAATTTGAGAGTTGAATTGAGGCCGGAAGATCGGGAGGACGAGTAAGTGACAATGGACACATTTGCCAGTGAACTGCGCCGGACCGTCAAGTGTCCCAAGATGGACATGAACATAGTATGTAGAGGACGTTTGGTTCCCGCATCTGTCATCTGCTGCATCGTGCTCGTCTTGTTGACAGTATCCATATTGGAAGTGATCCACGATAGACTGCAAACTAACTGGAGTCATAGTGTGGACCCCTGAAAAGATCAGAGCATCGTGTGCTCCTTGACCGCGAACTCGATCACAGCCCAACGAGGTGAGTTGGGGCAGGAACAAGAGGCCGATGAAAGTGGGCACGTTGGTGACGCAACCACACACCGAGCCATCACCTCGCGCCCACGTCAGATCAAAGCAGCCTACAAGAATACCAGTAGGATCCGCCTTGCCGCCCAATGTCGAGAAAAGACATCAGGAAGTCCCGTATCTAGACCGTGTCACCTCCGCCAAATAGTTCGTCGAGGCAGGGGTCCCGATGAGACCTTGGTTATCCCCAGTAGGGCCACGGGCGACAACAGTGCAGGACCCACACGGCACTGAGGTGAAGGACATGCTGAGCCCAACAGACGAGGCAGAAAGGTATGGCCTAGCAATATGGTCACCCGTTGCACAGGTAGATGTTAAGGATCCCGCCCATCAGGGAACCGGCCATTGGCACACATGAAGCAGACTATCCTGGTGTGGAAAGGTAAACATTAAATCACGATGGAATATTCCTTCAAAATCTCCATCAACACACAATTTAGCAATTCAGGAAGGAAACCGTAACTTGAAGCTTACCGCAGAGCGCCACTTTGGTAGGTATTTAGAAATAGTTGATGGGTCGGGTCAGTAAGCCGCCGGCAGATCACGCATGCAAACCAAGGGTGAGCCAACCAATACGTGCGTCAACCGGCCAGCACAGCGCATGTCAACTGCCTCCACACACACACCCAGGAAAGGGAAGACAGGACCAAAACATACACTTCCTGTTTCATATTGAATGCAATAATTACAGTGAAAAAATACATTGTCTAGTCAAAAAAACTGAGAAGAAAAACATATAATCTAAAACGCTCATAGTTTTGCAGTATACTACTAAATCTAATCTAGGAAAAGTTCCACGTCTATGAGTAAATTGACTCTTCTATACACGTGTAGTCCCTTATCTCAAGACGAGGTGCTTAAGGGACTGTTTACCTTTTTGGTCAACACCATGTTAGACTGCTTGGATTGCTTGAAATTTTTACACAATATTAAGGCCTATCTAAAAACCCTCTAGACAGAAATGAAGGCAATCTTGGCCCTCAGTTTTTTTTTTAAGGTTTGAGAATGTTGACGGCATTTAGAAGGCTTAAGCTTAATAACATCGCTATAGATTTATAATTTTCTAAAACTTCTTGTCTCCTGTGAAGAGTAGCTTCATCTATATAATAACGGTTTCGTATTTTCCTTAAGTTGCTAACTAATACGGATTTGTTTTACATAAAAACTCATCCTTTTTCCTCCTTTTTTTCCTTTGGCCAAGCAGTGGTTTAAAAAAAATATATATTTTTGAAATGTGATATCATAATTCAAAAATTCCAGTTTCAAGCCAGAACCTTAAGGGAACACATAGCTATATTTTAGTTTATATAAATGAAAAATAAGAAGTATTAACAATTTGCAAACATGCATTATGAAAATCAAGTTTCGAGAGTATTGAGATGTAGCCTAGGTAAGTTTTTAATACACTTTTACTCAAGCAGCAAAATTCTCCCCAACAAGAGTTACTTAATAAAAATATTTTTCAATTTTATAAACATTTCTGATGGTTATTTACTTACTAAAAATTGGAACAAAAAGTAAAGAAGTTATGACATTTGATGCCGGGTTGTTATGCCGAGTTTCGTTGGTGCTAAGCTGTAGCGCGTAAAACCTGCGCTATCACGGCCGATTCGTTCCACCAACTAACATACCGTAAAGAAAAAGATCATTGAATAAATTACGAAAAATGTAAAAAAAAGGCCGTTAAAAAAAAAAAAAAAAAAAAAAAAAAACAAAATATAATGTACTGTACATATGGGCAACACTCCACCCTACTGCCGATGGAAGTAGGCTCTTTAAAATGGCGCGAGGCATTTAAATGGGACTGGGAATTTAATATTCGTGCGTCTGGCATAACACGCAAATGCGTTCGAGCATCTGTGGCTCGGAAATCTAAATTTCAATAATTTTGAGGAAAATCACATCATACAGGTAAACAGTCCCTTAAACGCACGATGCATGCTACATGAATAGATAAGCAGGCAGTGAATTATATGTATTGTTAAAAGATGCAGATACATGTTATACACTAGTATAACGAACTGTGATACCCCCTGGGAAAAACTACTGTTACGTATTCGTTTTTTGCAATAAAGGAGGTCACCATTTTTCCTGGGAATATTTAAACCGTCAGTCTTAGCCGTCTCCTTACTAATAACGAATATATATATAGATATATTATAATATATATATATAGATAGATAGATATCTAGTATATATATATATATATAATATATATATACATATATATTATAGATACATATACATATATTATATACATATATACTATTAGATATATATATAGATAGATATAAGATATAATACTATTTAGTACATTATACATATATACATAGATATACATATATATATTAGATATATGATAGCTATATATATAATATATATATATATATAATGATTAACTAGGAGAATACAATACGATATAGATATATATATAGTATATATATATATAGATATATTACCGATATAGAATATATATATAGATAGATATATATAAATGATTGATACATCTATGTAATATCATATATATATAGAACATGTATAATAACATATCTACATATATAACATATTATATAATATATATTATATATATATACGCATATATATATATGATATATATAATATATATATACATATATATATATAGATATATATGGGTATAATAATATATATATATATATATGTATATATAGATAGTATAAATAATGTATTATATATGTATGTAGAATAGAGATGTATATAGATGTATGTATATATATTATGTATATTATATTATGTATAATATAATATATATCGAAGATTATATATATATATATCATATATATATATATATATATATAGTATATATATATATATATATATATATATATAAGTATATATATATACGATATTATATATATATTACGTATATATATATATCATTATTAGTAAGGAGACGGCTAAGACGGACGGTTTAAATATTACCACGAAAAATGTAGACATCCTGTTATTGCAAAATGACGAATACGATACAGTAGTTTTCCCAAGGGTGCATTAGGTATTATATACTACGTGTATAACATGTATCTGAATCTTTATATATATAATAGTATATCATATATATATACTATATATATAATATATATATATGACATATATTATATATATATTAGGGTACGCCGTAGGTCCAATGCAAAAGTGAAATATGATTAGTACGAATAGATACTGGCAGGGTGTTTCTTATGTAAAACTGAATTTTAAGGGTGGTTGTCCGCTTCAAACATTCTGGTTTGAGCACTTCTGCTATGCAATATGGACTTTTTAATCTATATGCAAAACATAGCTTAAGTGCGATTTTTGCATATTAAGAATGCTCAAATGCAAAATGGAATTAGATATAAATCGTCTTAGAATTTCCATTTCACATAGGAAATTGGCATGCCAAAGTTGAGAAAAAGAATTTTTGTTATCCGGCGACCCTAACCAGGGCTACCAAAATTAGTGGATCGGTGTACGATTGAAGGGAGGACAAGACCAGGGCGATGGTGCCCGCAGCTAGGGAAACTGCAAC
>JACEEZ010003148.1:112500-117894 GCA_016584305.1 Chionoecetes opilio
TCACTCACAATGGGGTGAGTGAATAGAGCTTTGGCTGCACCATGCTGTGGTTGGCCGGTTCGAATCCGCTCTCGCTTCCCAGGGATTTCTTCACTGACAAATTCGTTTCGGGTGCGGTTTATTGTCTCCTTGAGGAAGAGGTGGGATGGTTGTGTTAGTTTAGGTCCCACGTACCCTAATAAAAAAAAAAAGAAAAAAACATATAATGATCTCCAGCTGCTCTGGAAGGGTGAAACTCGGCGATCGCGAGGCTGAATCGAGGCGGGGGGCAAGACCATGGGGTATGAATAATACACATATACATACACACATAACCCACACACACACACACACAGAGATACACACACATTATACATGTAACGTGTAAATCACATACAGTGACTACACAGCTTATGTATGGTCCAGTGTGGATAGAGCTTGGGCTGCGCCTATTCTGAATTTAGCCGTTCGAATCCTCGTCACCCTCCTGGGGATTTTCACTGACAATATCGGGCGGTTCACTGTCCTCCTTGAGCAATGGGATGGGTGGGTGTGTGTGTGTGTTCCAGCAGCACCGTGACATATCGGTCATAATGAACTCCCAAGCTCGCTCGTGGGATCGTTCCAAATGGCGATCGGACTCCGCTCGTGTCTACAAAGACCATGGGTGAATAACATACCTATAACACACATGTGCATCATACGAACGCCACGAGGGTAACAGTGGATAGGGTACATTGCCGCGCCATTCTGGTGGGTTTTTAAAACGGCGCGCCCCCGTTTCCGAATCCTCGCTCGCTCCCAGAGTTTTTCACTGTGCCAATTCGGGCGTTTACTCGTCCTCCTGAGCAAGCGAAAATGGGGGTGTGGTGTTGTGTGAGGTCGCAGCATTAACCCAAAAATCGTCTAATGAACCTTCAAACTCCTTCCGGGAGGGTGATACTGGCGATCGCGAGTCCGGTTCGCGTGGGACAGACCATTGGTGCATGACACCACCACACACACACACACCACGAATAAAATTCTTAATTGAAATATCAGAATAACCGATATATTCCTGCACTTTTTCAACTCGTTTTATGTTCAGTAGGCTATATAGATAAATAAATAATAAATAGAATCTCCGTATATATATATATTATCCCTATACACATATGTCGTGTGTGTGTGTGCACTCTGTGTAAAAATAAGTACGTATGTGTTACCTGATTCCTGATCAGAGTGGTTTATGCATGATGGTGTCGGTGTGTGTGTGTCGACTGTCGATGATCAAATCGTTTGAGAGGGTAACAAACCAGTGCCATAACTTGTGATGCTGGAAGTGAACACTCACCACGTGGTTATACATATTGAGACGAAGTTTACCGGGCACGTGAGTGTCATCATACAAGGTCATATTAACCCGCATAACGTCATCAATCCGGAGGATGTGGAGGTTTCTGCGCAGCACCTGAAGGAGAAGAGCCGGTGTAGCATCCGGCCTACTGACCAGAGAGAGCATACTGTCAGCGATGCTCGCCTCCAGAAAAAGACGATCGACGTGGCGAACAGATAGACAAAACATTAAATCAGAAGCATCGATTCTTACAAGGAACGAACGTCATGCATCACCACCTGTGATCCAGGATTCAGGTAAACACATACTTACTTATTTTTACAGAGTGGGCCACACACATCACACACATATATGTATATGTATGATATATATATATACGTATATATATATTTTATTTATTTATTTATTATATAGCCGACTTAACACTTAAAAACCCTATGGAAAAAATTTTGCAATGATTCTATCGTTATTCTGAATATTTCAATTAAGAATTTTTATTCCGTGTGTGTGGTGTGTGTGTGTGTGTGTTCAGTTCACCAATGGTCTTGTTCCCGCGACCCGGACTCGCTGTCGCCAGTTTCCCCTCCCGAACGAGTTTTGAAGTCATTATGACCGATTTTGGGTAATGCTGCGCCTCACACAACACAACCCCCCATTTTCCTTGCTCAAGGATGACAGTAAACGCCCGAATTTGATGACAAAACTCCTGGGAGCGTAGCGGGAATCGAATCCGGCTAACACATAATGGCGCGGCAATGCCCTATCCACTGTCACCATCGTGGCGTTCGTATGTGTGTGTGTGTGTTAGTGTATGTTTATTCACCCATAGGGTCTTGTCCACACGAGCTGGAGTCGCGATCGTGCCATTTTGACCTCCCGGAGCGAGCCTTGAGTTACCATTATGACCGATTTTCGGTTGATTGCTGGAACCTCACACACCACACACCCCATCCCCCTTCCTCAAGGAGGACAGTACACGCCCGGATTTTGGTCAGTTGAAAATCCCCAGGAGTGACCGAGGATTCGAACCGGCTAACTTGAGAATGGCGCGCCAGAAGCTTAATATCCACTGGACCCATCGTTAGTGTGGATGTCTGTATGTGTGTACACTGTACATGTATATATGTGGGTGATCTCGTGTGTGTGTGTGGTGTGTGTGGTCTGTGTGTATGTATATGTGTATTATTCATTCACCATGGTCTGCCACGCGATTCAAGCCTCGTCCCCCCCCCCCCCCCCGATCGCCCAGTTTTCACCCTTCCGAGAGCAAGTCTGGAGATCCTTAGACCCGATTAGGGTAATGCTGGGACTCTAACTCACCCACACATCCCCACCTCCTTCCCCCCTCAAGGAATGACAATAACCGCCCGAGTTTTGTCCGTTGGAAAAAAAATCCTGGACGGGGAAGCGAGCGAGGATTCGAAACCCGGCCAACACCAGCATGGTGCGCCAAGGGCTCTATTCACTTACCCCAATTGTGGTGAAGTGGTGTGGGACTGTGGCCCCTAGGAGTCAAGGTCTGGTTGTCTACATTTCCCTTCCATGACAAACCTTTGGCAAAAATATAGCTTCTAATCCCACAATGATTCTTTATTTATAGTCTTCCGGCCGGCAACTGTCTCTGTGCCGGTCGTCTCAACAAGAGGCCAATAATGGACTAAATGTAGGATTAAAAAGAGCAGCCTAGCTTCTATGGACAGAAAAATAACTCAGCCAAGAAGAACAGCGATGCAGGGGTCTCATGAATAGTCTTTATAAACCGGCAAGGGGCCAATCATCACTCTGGGTAATAGAGGAGGTTATGGATAATCCATGACAGGGAGAGGATAAAACCGTGCTACATTCTGGGCGCCGTAGATGGTGCGGGCCTCCTCGATAAAGAACTGACTGTTATGAAGAATGAATAGGCAACATAATAATAGGTAGAAGAATGATGATAAGTTCGGATGTATGATGACAAACGATACAAAATAATGATACGATAAACAAGGGTAATTATATAATAGTAATAATACTCATAATCAATGATAATGATGATAGTAATAGAATAACTATAATAATAATAAATATAAATGAGAAATAATAGTAATAGTGAAGTAGAATAAAAGAATAATCAGAAACACTTCAAAGAAGAAGGATAATAAGAAGGGCGAAGAAGAAACAACAAAGAGAGAGAGAGAGATGAGATGAGAGAGAGAGAGAGAGAGAGAAGAGAGAGAGAGAGAGAGAGAGAGAGAGAAGTAGATAGAGAGAGAGAGATAGAGAGAGAGAGAGAGAAAGAGAGAGAGAGAGAGAGATAGAGAGAGACAAGATAGAGAGAGAGAGTATAGGGAAAAAAAGAGATAGATAGAGAGAGAGAGAGAGAGGAATGAGAGGTAGAGAGAGAGAGAGAGATACACAGAGTGAGAGAGAGAGAGATATGAAGGGTAGATAGAGAGCGCTAATGGTGTGAGTAGAGAGAGAGAGATAGAGAGAGAGAGAGAGAGAGTAGAGAGAGAGATATATATGAGCGAGAGCGATAGATAGATGGAGATAGAGAGAGGAGATGAGAGAGAAGATATGAGAGATGTTATAGATGAGATAGATTGAAGATGAGAGTATGAGAGGGAGAGTATATGAGAGATAGAGATAGTATAATATACGAGAGATATAAGTTAGACGGGATTAGAGAGAGGATGATATATACGGGTATAGATAGAGAGATATAGATATATATATATATAGAGATATATGAGCTAGAGAAGAGGAAGAGATTATATAGATATATGTAGAGATTATATCTATATATAGATAATAGTATGATATATATAGATACGGTAGATCTATATATAGAGTAGACGGTATATATATATATATATATATAACGGGAGATATATATATTATATATAGAGATAGTATAATGTCGGAGAGAGAGAGATGGGAGACAGAGATAGACGGGAGAGAGAGTAGCCAATATATATATATAGAGATATATTAAAAATATATAATATATATATATATATATATATAGATATAATATATAGAGATATAGAGATATATACGGTATATATATATATATAGTCTATTCTGGGAGCGAGCAAGGGATTCGAACCGGCAAACCCACAGAAGGGCGGCAATGCTCTATCCACTGTACCATGTGGCGTTCGTATGTGTGGGTGTGTTTAGTGTATGTCATTCACCCACGGTTTTGTCCACACGAGCGGACTCGCGGTCGCCAGTTGACCCTCCGAGCGAGTTGGAGTTCATTAGACCGTATTCGGTGATGCTGGAACCTCACACACACACCACCCACCCCCTTTGCCAAGGAGGACGAAAACAGCCCGATTTTGTCAGTGAAAACCCACAAGGGAGTGCCCGGGGATTCGAACCGGCTAACTTCAGAATGGGGGCCCCAAAGCTCTATCCACTGGACCATCGTAAGTGTATGTCTGTATGTTGTAACTTACATGTATATATGGGTGGTATTCTGTGGTGTGTGTGTGGTTTGTGTGTATGTATATGTGAAATTTCTTTCACCATGGTCTTGCCCACGCGTTTCAGCCTCGCGATCGCCAGTTTCACCCTTTCCGGAGCAAGTGGGACATTATGACCGATTTTGGGGTAATGCTGGGACCTAACCCCCCACACATCCCCCCTTTCCTTTCCTCAAGGATGACAATAACCGCCCCAATTTGTCAGTGAAAGAAAACCCCCGGGGAAGGCGAGGAGGATTTTGAAACGGCTAACCACAGCATGGGGCGCCAAAGCTCTATTCACTTACCCATTGTGGTGAGTGTGGACGTGCCCCCTAGAGTCAAGGCTGTTGTCTACATTTTCCCTTTAATGACAAACCTTTGGCAAAAATTTTGCTTCTAATCCCACAATGATTCTTTATTTTAGTTCCCGGCCGGCAACGGGGCTCGGCGGCGTCTCAACAAGGGCCAAAAGACTAAAAAAAAAAAAAAGGATTTTTAAAAAAAAACCCCAAAAAACCCCGAGGGGCCCAAAATTTTAAAAAGGGGCCTTCGGGGGGGGGGGGTTCAAAAACAAGAAAAAATTAACCTTTTCCGGGCCCCCAAAAAAAAGATTGGGGGAAAAAA
>JACEEZ010003150.1:0-27990 GCA_016584305.1 Chionoecetes opilio
TGCCCTTTAGTTTTTCCCCCGAAAAATATAAAAATTTTTTTTTTTTTTTTAAAGAAAAAAAAAACCCAAAAAAAGGTTTGCCAAGAAAATTTTCGAAACTTTTCCTTTTTTTAAGTTTTTATTACGTTTTTAATTCTGTACAATTTTTTTATTTGTTTTTTAAATGTTTAGAATTTTTTCTATTGTTTGCAACGTTTGGAAGAAACTTCTTCCATCTGCAGGCAAGGTTGGTCTAAAGGTGTAGCGGGAGCGTAGTTTAAGGAGCCGTAAGGACAAGCGGCACCCGGTGGGGGGGCTAAACAGCGGGCCCGAACCCCCTTGGCTTGCGGTTGTTAATATTGATTTGTCGCTGCGGTTGGCGGACCTGGAAGTATGGGGTTGAGTATTGATTTTGGGCGTTTTAATGCGATGTATTTGCTTCTAGGCAAAAAAAGGCGGCGAGGGTCTTGCCCTTATCGAAAAATAAGGGTTTTTTTGTTCAGGAATCGAAATATTGGCCCTTCGAATAATGGTGTTTTGCTTCCTAACAAAAACCCCCTTATTCTCGTAAGGAGCAAGACCCTTCCGCCTTCTTTACCTAGAACAATATACATCGCTTTTAAAACAGCCCAAATAAATACTCAAACCGAGATTTCCAGGTCCTCCCAAAACCGCGAAGCGACAAATCAATATTAACACCCACAAGCAAATGGGCTATGGCCTACTTTTTACCCCCCCCACGGCTCCCGCTTGCCCTTAGGGCTCCTTATGCTGAACCCCGTACATTTTCAGAATCCAACCTTCCTTAAGATGGAAGAAGCTACTTCCAAACGTTGCAATCAATAGGAAAAATTCTGGATCATTTAACAAAATAAAAAAAAAAAACTTGTACGAAAAATAGAAAACGTACGTAAAAAATTAAAAAGAGAATGCTCGACTGCTTTTTAAATCGTTTGTTTTTAAAAAATCCTGCTGGGTCACCAAAATTATATATATTATTTAATTTATATATTTTTTGCACCCATATCATAGATATACAATAATTTTCACAGACGCTCAAAAATTTCTAAAATAATGATTGGAAAATGAACTGTCACACTGAAATGAAAATACAGTAGATCTCATAAGAAAATAAATCTCACCATTAAAAAATATGCCTCTTCGCTTCATTGGCTGCTGCCTTCTGAGGATCCAAAACAGCTAGCCTGCTCCGTGACCTGAACAGCAGTCGTGTACACGGCATCTACCTTCTCAGGTTAAGAAAGGGGGACCAGAGGAGCTTGAAAGGGGTGGTTGCGTCAATCAATCATTGGGGCATACGCCGGGGCGGCGTCGCTTGCCCACCCTACGACGACCTCCCGTGGGGGACCCCGCGCGAGTCCCCATGGGTCCCTTCCCATACAAGTAATCTTGAAGGAAACACAACTTGTCCCAACCCCGAGCCCTTGGGGCGCATCCCTTTATCTTCCACGCGATTTTTCTTAAAATACAAACCCCATGGGAAGGGTCGGTTTCAGGGACGTGCCCCGTGCCTATATAGCCGAAATTGGTGTTTTACGGACTACGTAGGGAATAGGGCCCCGATTTGTCTCACGGTGCAAAGCTAATTGACAGTAAACAACCCCGTACCCATGATTCTGCGAAGACACTTATTACCAAAGGCATCGATTCACCTCTTCAAGTCGCTATTTAGTGTCTATGTCTAATAACCATAGAGTAGGACAGAGATCACAAGCGACTTGAAAATCCGGATCTTTGTCTTCCTGTACAGGTACCGACAACGCAAAATACTCGTGCTGGGCGAATCCATAACACCGTGGGCTATGCTAATCCGCCTGTAAGACTTCTTGACGTGACCCGCTATCATGATGGACTGCGCTACCAAGGTAGGTAAAACTTTCCAAAATCTCAATGTCCTAACCGCACGCCTGCTCGTGCAGCGCCTCGACAGCCATCACCAGGACCTCCAGCGACTGAACAAAGATTACTGCAACATCGACAAAGACAAGTTGAGGGATCTTGGTGTTGCCGAGGGATGTTCCTCAATCACATTGATCTACAAGTTTGCCCAATACCCCGTCCATACAAGTGTTGAAAAGTGTTGGGGCAAGGACGAACCCTTGCCTCACTACTGAATTAACAGGAAAGACGCTGGATACACCTCCCCCACACTTCACAGCACTCGCAGTCCCAGAGTACATTATTGCTGTGGCCATCAATAAATCCATTATATCAAAAGAGTCACTGGTGGGCAAGCAGCGTTCTCTGGACATTGCGCGTAGCCGCGCAGGCATTGTGTTCAATATTGAGAGTTTGCGGACATATTTGCGTTTACGGAAGTGCTTTCGCAAACGCAAATCCGCAAACATTTACACTTCCGCAAATCCGCAAACGAATTCAAGTTCGAAATTTTGGGCGGAAGTTGGGGGTTTGCGGAAATGTTTGCGAAGTGCCCACCTCTGACACACACAACCATCCACAGTCACACACATAACACACACACACACACACACAAAACACACACAAAAACCAACACACACACACACACACACACCACACAACACCACACACTCCCACGAGTTTAGGGGAACTCCGCAGTGTAAGGTTAGCACGCTCGCCTCACAAACCGAATGTCCCAGGTTCGACCCCCGGGGCGGAGCGAAGACAGACGGCGGTCTTCTTAAAACCCGAGCCCCTGTCCACCCAGCAGTGAATGGGTACCGGGTGTTAGCTGGGGGTTTGTGAGCCGCCTCCGGTTGGGGGTTTTTGGGCCCAAACACTAAGGATGAATGAGAAAAATAAAATGTTGATATGGAGACGGGGCCATACGAGCGTTGCTCGGGCCCCTGTAAAATACAACTAGACAACTAGATGAATACACATACAGGGATAGTTAAGCAATAAGATGTTTTAACTTTATCGGGAACTGATCTTAGGCTCAGAGAGAAAAAAACACAAATATTGTGATACTATCGGTTCTCGTATGGCTACTGAGTTTCAAAGCATGCTTGGCAAATTTAGTTCAAGAGGTATCTTGATACGAAAATAAAATGACCATAGTAATAGAGACCACAGAATATCAGGATGAGCGTTCCTATTTTCCCGGGCATATATGTAGGTGAATATATGGTAGGTATAGATGAGCTTCATTAGATCAGTCAACAGAAAAATTTATGTCAAGTGAGTGAAAACGTAAGCGACGCGAAAGAAACAAAATAATTTAAATTGTATCTTTCCCTCTCTCCTAACTTGGCCCGGAAATGCCTGTTTACAGTAATAAAAGAAAATCCTCCTGCGTGTATGCGTGTAAAAAAAATTCTCATTGCGTGTATGTGTATGTATGTGCGTGCGCACGCGTGTGTGTGTATGTGCGTGTGTGTGTGTGTGTGTGTGTGTGTGTGTGTGTGTGTGTGTGTGTGTGTGTGTGTGTGTGTGTGTGTGCAAGTTTTCTTCTTCAAATATCTGTTCACCTTAGCTACGTACCTGCCTGTCTTGCGACGAGCTTACCTAACACTACCTACGCACAACGTAAATCTATCCACCAAACTATCCACCTACCCATTCATTTATGCACAACTCTTGTCTTTCCTTTCATAATAACACGCTAATTCGTCATATTGATTACGAAAAAAAAAAAATCGTGAAATTTTATCTGGTCATTGAGCAACGCGATATTTCCGGGCCATGTGGTGTGAGGGTGCTGGAGAAGGAGGAGGGGAGTGAGGGGGAAAAGTTCAGGTCGTGGTCAGTGTAATTATTCTCGTCCCCCCTCTTTCCTATCAAGGATTATTCCAACATCCTTGTTTCTTAGCTCCTTCTCAGAATGGGAATAAGGAGGGCGTGAGACAAATGACGTTTTGGTGTCATGTTAAAAGAGAGGGGAGAGAGAAGAGAGAGAGAGAGAGGAAGATGAGAGAGAGAAGAGAGAGAGAGAGAGAGAGAGAGAGAGGAGAGAGAGAGGAGAGCGATGAGAGAGAGAGAGAGAGAAGGAGAGAGAGAGAGAGAGAGAGAGAGAGAGAGAGAGAGAGAGAAGAGAAGAGAGAAGAGAGAGAGAGAGGCGAGAGAGGAGAGAGAGAAGAGGAGAAGAGAGAGGAGGAGAGAGGAGAGAGAGAGAGATTCAGAATTTCGATTCAATACCTTTTATTCACAATGAGTTAACATTTGTGAAAAAGACTGTTCGAGATAACGTCTTATCTCGGATACAAAATTAGTGATGATTGAAAAGTACATAATACGATGGGACAATATTGTTGTTTTAGTAAGTTCACATTTTTGGGGTGTTTTGTTTTTGTTTTCCCTTTGATTAATCATTAATGGCACAGAATTTGGAGTTTCATTAGTGTTTGTGGAGAACTAAAAATGAATTCAAGTCAAAACAAGGGTTAATATGTGTTGTGTGTGTGTGTGTTGTGTGTGTGTGTGTGGGGTGTGGTGTGTGTTTGTGTGTGTGTTGTGTGGTGTGTGTTGGTTTGTGTTTGTGTTGTGTTTGAGTGGTTTATGTTTTGTGTTTTGTGTGTGTGCGTGTGTGTGTGTATTTGTGTGTGTGTGTGTGTGTGTGTGGTGTGTGTGTGTGTGTGTGTGTGTGTGTGTGGTGTCTGGGGTGTGTGTGTGTGTGTTTTGTGTGTGTGTATGCATAAAAAAATTCAATTACAAAAAAATTTAAGGATAATTAACTTTTTTCTCTTGCCTTCCTTTATGTTTTAGTATGTTTTTTTCTTTTTTTTCTCTCTCTCTCTCTCTCTCTCTCTCTCTTCTCTCTCTCTCTCTCTCTCCCCTTCTCTCTCCCCTTATTTCCCCTCTCTCTCCTCTCTTCCCCCTCTCTCTTCTCTCTCTCTCTCTCTTTCTCCCCTCTTTTCTCTCTCTCTCTCTCCCCTCTCTCCCCCTCTCTCTCTCCTCTCCCCTCTCTCTCTCTCTCTCTCTCTCTCTCTCTCTCTCTCTCTCTCTCTCTCTCTCCTTTTCTCTCTCTCTCACTCCCCTCTCTTCTCTCTCTCATCCTCTCTTCTTTCTTTTTTTTCTCCGGTTTGGGTCCTATATGACTCATGGCCATTTCGAGGCGTGTCCCACCTGACTCGTGGACTTTTCGGGTTCATTTATTTCTAGCATGTGTACCATATGGCTCGTGGCCGAAGTAAACTGGGGATCAATTGACCTAATTATCAATCGCCTCAGTATCAAATGACCTACACCCTCATAATAGCCCTCAAGTGAGTCTTCAGGGCCTACCATCCGAGCCCTGGATGTCACTGCCTACAGGCGCAATTGGCAAAAATGTAAAAAAAAAAAAAAATATCAACCACTAAGCTACTCTCCAATTTGTATCCATTCCAATCTGCCATCATCCATCTTATACTTATTCAATCATTATCAAACAACATTAATTACTTATCACTTAAAGCTTGTATGCGTCTATCTCAAACTTAACATCAATCTTAAACTTAGAAATCGTGAACTTAGGTCCAAATAAATAACAAATAGGGACCTCATTACCAAAGCCATTTTTCGTTTCTATTTGTTATTTATTTGGACTTAAGTTCATGATTTCTAGGTTTAAGATTAATGTTAAGTTTGAGATTGACACAAACAAGTTCTAACTAATAAGTCATTAATCCTGTTTGATAATGATTGAATAAGTAAGAAATGGACGATGGCAGATTGAAATGGATACAAATTGGAGAGTAGTTTAGTGATCGATTTTTTTGTTTATTTGTCATGTTTGCCTATACTTTGCCTACTTTTTTTTCATCATCTATATTATCGATGATGAAAAAATAGTATGAATATAAGGAATAAAATGATGATAACAATGATGCTAAAAAAAATGATAGTAACTAGTAACAATGATATCAATATTACCGACCTGCATCTTCATCGTCATCTCCCTTCTGATAGGGTCGCTAGCGGTGGTGAAATACAATTTGACGCTCCCTGTAGCATTCCTCATTCCCCATGTCCAGTCTTTCTGTGCCAATAGGTCTTCAAAAGAGTCTATCGAAGGCATTTTAGTGAGGACCGTGAGATGGGCAATGAGAGAAGACTTGTAGACTGTGCTAAGGATCAGACTAAAGACCAGCCACCCACCGAAGAGGACCTGAGGAGTGGGAAGAATGACGAACAATTTTTTTTATGTTAGGGGAGAAAAGGGACTAGTAATTATTAGTAAATGAGAAACAAAAAAAGATAGAAGTTTGAATACAAAACCATAGATAAATGATATGATGTAAACAAGTATTTTTTTTTACGATTAACAATAATATTAATCGTTCCATGGCTATGAGTTAGTGATGTCCCATATTGGTCCGGTACCAGGAAAATTAACAGTTTCTTCTTCAGAATTTCGCGAAGTCCAGAAGGTTGAAAATTTTATAATATTTTATTTCTTTATTTATTACGTTGTAGCCTATAGCGTCTGTAGGCATATGGAGAGTCTTGATGTTGTTCGATCTCGACCGTTGGTGGGCAGGGTGGATTTTTATAGTGACACCTGTGGTCTGAGGTGAAGATCTCATTTTCTGTGATGTTCGGTTTTTTCAGTTTAGGCGAATGCAACACTAGAGTCCACCGTCACACTTGCAATCGGCAGACAGGTATACGCGCATGTGGGTTGCTTCGGCCACCCCGACTATGGATTTGACAACTGCTCCTTGGTGGGGACTTGAACTCGGAACCTTCTGCTCCCTACCAGGCCTCTTAAAAGACTTGCCCCGGCAGGAATTATAATTGGGGACATTGATTCAGCTCTCCAAGACGCTAGCCACTCAGCCACCGCCTCCACAATTTGAGAATGAGAATGAGAATGAGAATTGTAGGTTCTTGGTATCAGAGACCAGAGCTGCACCGCTGGACATGATATATTAATGCCGGAGGGGTAGCTAAGGAGATCGACCACAGCCTCGTTAGTACTCGTTGGAGAATCCTCCAGAACTGCAGGGTTTACCGGGGTGCTGAGTTCTTTGCAGCTTATCACATAGATACTTGTTGTTGCTACACTTAACCCGTGGGCTGCGGCATGCCTTCCGGAAGGCTCTCCTGAGCGACTGCGGCATGCCTTCCGGAAGGCTCTCCTGAGCGACTGCGGCATGCCTTCCGGAAGCGCGATTTTCAATTGCATACAAAAACCACGCCAACATTTGTAGAAGTCCACAAACTGTGTCACATGTAGGCTGAGATGGCAGCTGTCGATAACATACACCACCATCTGCCTAACTGCGCTGTATGTAGGAATACCACTCATTGGGGGTTTTTTTTCCCCAAATCTTGGATTTGGGCCATGGCCCAGGGATATTTGTTGTTATCTTTGGTTTTTTGGGGGATATTAAGTATTTATCCAGTAGTTTATCTCAAGGTAAGCATGTGTACCGTATTTAAGATTTTAGTTTCAATGGTTTTTTTTATATGATGAGTTGCAAGCACGGAAATAATGATAATTGCATGAATATATCCAGCATTTTGTTATACCTACTTTTACTGACATATTTTCATGATATTCCCCCAAAAATGCAAACAATATGCATAGCAAACATAATTTTAGTGCATCTGTGTTCAAAACAGCACCAACTGTGTATGAGGCATGCATAGCCCCCAGGCAGAGAGGTAATCTGATACCAAGCTTCCTTATCACCCTCCCACTTTCTCCGTTCGCTTTTTCTTTTTATTTACTTTGTTATTACCCACTACGCACGCCTTATTTGTGTTGTATATTCCTCACAAGGGCCTTCTGAACAATATATACACATAAAAAGCCATCAGAGTGCTTTATAGGCGAAATATAGAGCGCTTTGTATTATCAATAATCCCTTCAAAAATCCCAATATATTGGGAAAAATCCCAAGGAGTGGCATCCCTGACACCTTAGTACAGTCACTCGCAAGCGGTTTGGTGCCATTCGCGCCAGATATTTTAAGCCTGACCCACAACCACACCACAACCCCATACGTTTGTTTAAAAATAGATATATTGCCGGATGTGAGTTGTACTACCTTGACGTTGATGTGATTTTCATCCCCAATTTTGTAAGGGTCCTGTTTTACTCACTCTGCCGCACTGGCGGCCCCAAAAAATCCCAGTTCCCGCAGTCCCCGGGGTTTAAATTTTATGTCAAGTTCAGAAGAATCTCAGAGGAAACCATACCATGTTTCATCATGAGAAGCCTAATGGACATGACATGTGCCCATGAGTATGCAGTGGCAGTCTCAAATCCGGTTTAGTGTGTTCGGTGCCTTGAGGGGCCCTGTAGAACTGTGGGATACCTCTAAACGTAAAACCCCTCCAGACTGCCGAGGAGTGTATTGGGGAAATGCCTGAGATCATGGCGTGGTTTTGTCTCGACGGTGACGCTGGCGAAAATCAAGGGGAGTCGCGTGTCAGGCTTGCTGAGAACCAGGACTAGTATAGGGCTCTGTCACGAAGGACTATAACTCTCCTGGGTACAAACAAGGAGAGGTATGTCAGGAGTTTCGATGAGGATGTCGAGGGCCATTTGAATGCTAATGACCTTCGACCCGCCTACCGAGCCCTGAAGAAGCTCCGTTCCATGTCTCCATCTTGGGCGAGTGCTATCCGAGCAGCAGATGGACGCCTCGTGTCGGACATTGTTAAGGCATTTATAAAGGGTAGAAACGTATGTATGTATGTATGTGAGGTGTGGCACGTTGTGTTGCCGGCTTTGCCTAGTTACTGCAGACTCAGCAAAGATGGAGGGGCCGTCAGGGTTAGGAGAGAGATGTCATGTAGCTTATTTGCATCTCTTATATATAAATGGTAACATAATAGATATTTATATAGAGTAGTTATATTACACTGGTCGACAAAAAAAAATTGAAGATATGGTTCTGGACTAAATGAAGCTGATTATAGGTAAATCGACCCTGCTGAACTCGAATCTGATGTTCAATTAACTCTATCACGTCCAGTTTTTGAGAACCAGACGCAATTCATGAAAAATATGGGTAAAATCAGCAGAAATAGGTTTCACCAATGTTTTCATTTTAAACTCTTAATCTTTTCTTTTCTCAAGCCTATTTAGGGCAGTGCAGTGTTTTTGAGTCAGTGTGGTTTGTGCAGTGAGCAGGGAGGGTGTGCGCGCTGCGTATTGGCGAGGGGTTAGCAGGCTGTGTAGTACATTTTTACCTACTGATCGTACAGCTATTGACATATGTTTAAACATTTTATTTTTCTTTGCAGATATGATGTGTTTGATTTAGTGGAGTCCTAATTTTAGTTGGTTTACCGAATATAGTACCTTGTACCGGGCTGTGATGGAGCGCCGTAACTGTGTGAATGCATCGGACAGTTTTTGTTACATATGTGGAATTTTTACCCCTGACAGTCTGAAGAAACCTCTTACAAAGAATGTTAAAGCAGCTTATCTGCATTACTTCAATTGCCGTATAGGTGATCAAGATAAGAAGTGGGCCCCTCACGTAGCATGCAACCCCTGTGTGAACCACTTGAATGAATGGATGCGTGGCAAACGGCCATCAGGCATGGCATTCGGCATCCCAATGGTTTGGCGTGAACAAAAGGATCACAGTACTGACTGCTACTTCTGCCTCACTAACATCAAAGGATATTCAGTAAAAACGCGAGCTAAAATCAGGTATCCTGACGTACCTTCTGCCATCAAGCCTGTGCCACATGGTCCTGATTTCCCAGTTCTAAATGTTCCAATTGCCAGTGCTATAAGTGAATCAGATTCGAACGAGGAGGATAATCCCATGGATACAGACTTTCAAGAAATGGCAAACAACAGAGAGCCCAAATTCATCCGTCAGGAAATGCTACATGACCTTGCTAGGGACCTAGATCTACCCAAGGAGAAAAGTGAAGTCCTTGGATCTCGTCTCAAGGAATGGAATTTGCTACAAGAAGGAGTTCTCATCACCACGTTTCGTCGTAGACATAAAGAACTTTCAAGCTTCTTCAAGATGGAACACAAGCTCTGTTACTGCTTTGATGTTGACACACTCATGGAACAACTTTGTGAGTCTCACACTTATGATAAGAGTGAGTGGCGGCTGTTCATAGATTCAGGAAAAAACACGCTAAAGGCCGTTCTTCTGCATAAAGGAAATAAGCTTCCGAGTGTTCCAATTGCGCATGGCCATGAAATGAGTGAAACTTATGAAACTATGAAGACTTTGTTATCTGCTGTTAAATATGAAGAACATCAGTGGAATCTGTGTGGGGACCTGAAGGTAATCTCCTTGCTTCTAGGACTCCAGTTAGGTTACACTAAGCACATGTGTTTTCTTTGTTTGTGGGACTCTAGAGCGGACAGCAAACATTACAAACAAAAGGAATGGCCAGCACGACCGAAAGACTCACCTGGCAGGTTCAACTATATGTACAAACCTCTTGTTGACAGTGAAAAGGTGTACTTACCTCCATTGCATCTGAAACTTGGGTTAATGAAAAAATTTCGGATATATTTGGAACATAATTTAAGTATATTATTTGCCAGATATGTACATTAGGTCCTAATAAAGCCGCAGGCACCACCATAATTAATTACGAGTAATATATATTAACGTAGGGGGATTGTTTCGATTAATTATATAATTATATATACGTATATAATTAAAATAGCTATTAAAATTTAAAATGCCGATATTTCAAAAACTATACGTGCTAGAGAAAAAGCAATGCCATTTTTGAAATCAGCACCAAAAATTCTTTCCAACCCACACACAATGAACTCAGAACCATTTTTGGTGTCGACCAGTGTTATCAGTTTATTCTATGGTAGAAGCATTACTTGCTACGTGCTATTTAATTAGTAAGGGAGCAGATGTATATGTCTCATAGAAAACGAGTACTTGACACCTGCACAACAGAGGCAGCGGCGGCCAACCGCCGGCCTGGACGATAGACGGCAGAGGGGCTTGAGCTAGAATATAGAACGGAGATTGTACGAGGGATTCCTCATGTACATATTTCGTCAAGTGTATAGTTTTAAACTTAATTATACGAACTACCTCAACCCTAAGCGTCTCTCTACATCCTCACGACACCACTAATATTTCCCACGAAAGAGATTGATTGGAATGTGTGTTACTGGACTTTACTCATCTACATTCACGGTGAGTACCTGTGTGAGTATAATTACTCGCGTAAAGGTATATCCAAAACATGACTTGGTGGCAGCGATGGGATGAATACTTATCAGTGCTAAACAATTACTATCTCTGTGAAACTGTGTAGGGAATAGTGGTTGTGCGGGAGACGAAACTTTTTGAAACAAAAACGAAACTTTTTGAACCAAGCAGCAACTTGGCGAGTGAACGACCCATTTAGGAACGGAGGGAAGAGAGAAGTTAGTTCAAGGTCATGACTGCTGACCGTGCGTGCTGACTCAGCAGCTGATGTATCGTCGCAAGTCTTCGCTACCATACCTCTAACCAGAGCTGGGCACTAAATACATTGAATGTATTTAAATACTAAATACAAAATACATGGGAGAATTGTATTTAAATACAAAATACTAAATACATTTTACGAATGTATTTAAATACAAAATACTATATACATCAATTGTATTTAAAAACATTTGTAAATACATTTTAAATACATTTGTAAATACATTTTAAATACACACAAATTTTTACATGTCCGAAAAAAATGAATTTCCTTAGGATTTCCTTAGCTTTTGGGTTTCCTTAGAAATTTCCTTCTCAGGCCTAAATTTCCTTGAAATCAGGACATTTCCTTGCCAGTGGAAACACTGGTTCACTGTAATATCAGGGTTGCCAGATAGTTGGGCGGGTTTATGGCCAAATTAACTGATAAAATTTTATTTTAATTTTTTTATTATATGTATTTAAATACAATGTATTTAAATACTCATAAAAGTATTTAAATACTGTATTTAAATACATGACAACCAATGTGTTTATAAATACATTTCTAAATACGCAAATGTATTTAAATACGTACTTAAATACAATTGTATATAAATACTGCCCAGCTCTGTCTCTAACTCATCTTACTCACCGTGACTCATTTCATCAACTGCAATTATTCTCCGTCTACTACTGTTTCCGAAGAAAGAAGCGATGCTGTAATGGACAGACGTTAATAAGTGTTCAATTGAGAACTTTCTTCCTGCGACCGGTACTCACGGGGGAATTAAAAGTTACTCATACACTTACTCATCATCTCTGCAGCTGAAGAGTGGTTGGAAGCCGATTTTCTGACGTGAAGCTATATAACGCAGGGGAAGGACATCGTCTCGCGAAAACAAGATGTGACGGATGGGAGACTTTCCATCCTGCCAGCCAAGGTCATCGCGAGAGCAGTCTACAATCAACAATTTAGCTAAGTAGCTACAAGCATTTAGCTAAAAACACTACAGTTACACTTAATTATTCTATTAAACAAACAAGAGGAATTATATTAGTTTCATCTCGTGATAGGAAATCTTATTAGTGTATAATAGTTTCCCTTAATACGTTTTCTTTCTGTGGATAGGAGACTTTGTAGGTTGAAAGAGAAAACGATTTTTATTTCTGCGGGGACTCGTAACTATTATTTCTCTAACAAAATTATCTTTTTACCACTAAGGGAGACATTTGGCGTATATATTTAATTAATTATAACTACGTTATTGTCTCATATAATGTAATGCCTAAAGGAAAGGAAAAGTTAGAAGGGGTTACTGATTTATTCCTATTCCCAGACTTAAATAAACTAACACTGAGAAGTGGCCCTCAGTACTCCCCTATGACTGCTACTACTACTGCTACTACTACTACTGCTACTACTACTACTGCTACTACTAATACTGGTACTACTACTACAATGACGTATCCCTCACAGGCTGGGCCAGCCAATCCTGGGGCTGTATTTCCTACTTCATTTAAGGTGTTACCCACAGAGGCATCCGTGCGACCATTTTTCTTCTTCATCTTTCCCTCCTATGCTTCACCCAGATGGCTCCACAGCTGTCTCATCTATTTCTAAAGCTGAAGTCTTCGCTCAAACCTTTGCTAAAAATTCCACTCTGGTTGATGAAGGGCTTGTTCCTCCTTCTCCTCCACCTTCTGACTATATTATGCCTGTCATTAAGATCCTTCGTAATGATGTTTTCTTAGCCCTTTCTGGCCTAGATCCTCGGAAGGCTTACGGTCCTGACAAGAGTCTCTCCTATTGTTCTCAAAAACTGTGTTTCTGTGCTTGCACCCTGCCTGGTCAAACTTTTCCGTCTTTGTCTATCTACTTCCACCTTTCCTTCTTGCTGAAAGTTTGCTCACATCCAACCTGTTCCTAAGAAGGGTGACCGTTCTAATCCTTCAAACTACCGTCCTATAGCTTTGACTTCCTGCCTTTCTAAAGTTTTTGAATCTATAATTAATAAGAAGATTCTTAAGCATCTATCTGCTCACAATCTTCTATCTGATCGTCAGTACGGCTTCCGTAAAGGGCGATCTACTGGCGATCTTCTAGCTTTCCTAACTGAATCTTGGTTATCCTCCTGTAGGGGTTTCGGTGCAACTTTTGCTGTTGCCCTTGACATATCAAAAGCTTTCGATAGAGTCTGGCACAAATCTTTAATTTCCAAACAACCCTCATTCGGTTTCTATCCTTCTCTCTGTACCTTCATCTTAAGTTTCCTTTCAAACCATTTCTATTGCAGCTACTGTAGACGGACATTGTTCTTCTCCTAAATCTATCAATAGTGGTGTTCCCCAGGGTTCTTTCCTATCACACACTCTCTTTCTATTATTCATTAATGATCTTCTAAGTCTAACTCAAAGCCCTATCCACTCCTACGCTGATGATTCTACCCAGCATTTTTCAACGTCGTTTATTAGACGTCCAACTCAACAGGAACTAAGTGATTCACGGAGAGATGCCACCGAGCGCCTAACTTCTGATCTTTCTATAATTTCTGATTGGGGCAAAGTAAACCTTGTTATGTTCAATGCCTCAAAAACCCAATTTCTTCACCTATCTACTCGACAAAACCTACCAGATAACTATCCCTTTTTCTTCAATGACACTCAATTGTCTCCTTCTTCTACAATGAACATTCTAGGACTATCCTTTACTAAAAATCTGAAATGGAAATCTCACATCTCCTCTCTTGCTAAAACAGCTTCTAAGAAGTTAGGCGTCCTGTGGCGTCTGCGTCCTTTTTTTTCTTCCTCCCAATTGCTTGCTCTCTACAGGGGCCTTATCCGCCCATGTATGGAGTATGTCTCACATGTTTGGGGAAGATCCACTCATACAGCTCTCCTAAACATGGTTGAGTGAAAAGCTTTTCGTCTCATCAACTCCCCTCCTCTGACAGACTGTCTTCAATCTTTAAATCACCGACGCAATGTTGCTTCTCTTGCTCTTTTCTACCGTTGTTTTCATGCCACTGCTCTTCTGAACTTGCTAACTGCATTCCTCCCCCCCCCCCGCGGCCTCGCTTCACAAGACTTTTCTGCTCATTCGCGTCCCTATTCTGTCCATCTTCCTAATGCAAGAGTTAATCAGTATCTTTACTTTTCACCCCTTTCACTGGTAAACTCTAGAACTCTCTTCCTGTTTCAATTTTTCCACCTTCCTATGACTTAAATCTTTTCAAAAGAAGAGTAACAAGACACCTCCCGAACTAAATTGGCTCCACACCCTCTTTTTTATTTTATTCTCTTACTTTCTTCTTTATAGGGACTGACAACTAAGCGGGCTTTGTGGTTACCTATTTTTGTTGTGCCCTTGGCCAGTCCTCTGCGATGTAAAAAAAAAAAAAAAAAAAAAATAGTGGAGATGAGGAAGTGTATAGGGCTTATCAATTTTCTCACTCAATGTGAGGATGTAATGAGTAACTCACACGTATACAGGCCAGCATATAAAATTGCTTTAATTCGATCTAGACTGAAAACCTGGTTCGAGAGCTCAACAATTAATGCAGGAAAAAGCACTTTTCCCCGGAAGATTGGGCAAGATTACGACAAATTCGGGGAAAGAATTTCCTGAGAGTTTTCAGTGGTGGAGCAGCAAACCCCTTTTAAGTAAAACCCGGGGTAAGCATGGGGACGGACCCCAATAAAAAAAAAATTTTGTCGTCGAAAAAATGGGGGGGAGGGGTTACCCGGGGCCCAAAACTTTAAAACAGAGAGGTGCATAAAATATTTAACGGGGGGCACTTTGGGTGAAGGGAACAAAAATTAGAAATGGTAATATGTCCAAAAATTTTGGGAAAATGCGGTTCTATATGCTACATGCCCGGGGGAAAGGTTTGTTTCGTGCAGCTTTTTCCCTTGCCCTTCTACCCAAAGGGGGAAAGGGATTTAGGGGTTTTCATGACACCCTTTAGACGGCAAGCTTATGGGGGACAGAAAAACCCCGGTTTTCAAAAGCCCCCGTTGCGGGAGGGTAAATACCCCAAATTTCCCAAACCGGGAAAATTTAACCCACCCCCCAGTTTTCGAGGGCAGTGGCAGCGCGAGAGGGGAAACCCATTTTTTCCCCTAGAAAAAGAGGGGACATAGGGTTTAAAAAAAAATGCCTCCGAAAAAAACGCAAAAAATGGGAAAAGGCGGGGGCCATTTTTGTGTAATCAAACTAAAAACGCCCCACGGCTCCGAGGGGACCCCCTTAACCAGGATTAAATTTTTCCCTTTTCCCTTTCCCGGGGGAGGGGGGCGGGCCCCAAAACCCACATAATAAGTAGGGAGTCCTATACTGCGCGACCCCCCCCCCCCGGAGGGGTTTCCCCGGGACCAACGGGATCACGCTACGAGGGATGCACCAGAAAAAAAAGAAGTTTCGGGGAAAACTATGAGCAAAGGGGGCTGCTTGGAAAAGGTAAGTCTTTGGGGGGGAGGAAAATGCGGCCTCGTCGCCCCCATCGGCTAACTCTAAAACCCGAAAAAGAGAGTTTTTTCCTCCCCAAAGGGCACGGCAGATTTGTGGGTTTTTTACCAAAAATTTTGTGGCTGCCGGCCAAAAAAAAAACATCATGGCAATACCCAAGGGGGAAGCCATAAAAATTTTCCCTGGCGTGGAAACTGGAGCTACGGGAAAATTGTACTTTTCTGAAGAAGTCGTACCCAGGCTCTAAAGGGGAAAGTGCACTGGGGGCCCGGGGGCCCTTTACGCCAGAGTGTTTTAAAAATGTGAAGGGGATCACGGGTTTAACTTTAAAAAAAAGGGGGAAACCCAGTGAATTACCTTTTACTCTGAAAAAAAAGGGGTTCCCCCCGGTTCGTAGGGAAATTTCTATGTAGCATCCAATTTTCAGCCCCCTGTAGAAGGGCTGTTGGGTTAGTACGATGAAGTAAACGTTTGGGGGTAAAATCCAACTTAAATTTTAATAACTTTTTAAAGGGGAAAGCAGTTAGGGGTGATGGATTTTTCCTATGTCTCTAAATCCCCCCAAAATATGTTAAACACCCCCAAAGGGGAAGAGAGGCGATATGCGAGGGCCACCAAAAGGGTTTGTAGTTCCCTAAAATAATTTTCTCAAAACGTCGCGTGAATTTTTATAGGGGGGGGGGAAAAATTTGGGTGAAGGCCACGATTGTCGGGCCCAAACGAAACCCCGACCGTATGGGGGATGGTGTTCCAGTGGGGTTTCCCTGATGCATGTAGACAGTTGAAGTAATCTCGATGGCCCCCGGAAAATTTAAAATGATTGGCCGTGGGGGGAACACAAAGCACGTCAGCGCAGGGGACATGTACATCAGCTTTGGTTTTGTTAAAAACCCCAACAGGTGGACCAATGGGATTTAAAAACCATTTTTTTTCCCTTTGGGGGGGGAAGGGTTTTGGTTTAGGGATCGAAAGGGTTGGTCCCCGAACCTTTGGGATTTACCTACTGCTTTTTTGTTGTACGGTGCAGAATTTCCGGGCCGTTGACATCGAGCGGGAAATCTGGGTCCCAAACCCTCATTTTTCCTTGTCAACGTCGTGGGACTCCCGGGGATTTAAAGCCTCCTTTTGGGAAAACTCTTGGGTCAGTACCAAAGATGTCATACCCCCCCCACGGTAAAAACTCTTGGGGGCTACGATAAGCGGAGACACTTTTAAACCCAAATTTCCAGGGAAAAAAAACTGTTTTATATTACGGCTTATAGGCTCCCTTTCATAGAAAAGGGCTGGGGTTGAAACACAGTAGAGGAAATGTTGGAGAAAGGAGTTATTCAACACTCGTGCTCACCCGGAAAACAGTCCTTTTTTCCCTTGCCCCGAAAAAAAATGGAACTTTTCGCCCGTTATTGACTTTGGGGCGAGTGAATCAGATCCAGAAGAGGACAGGTACCCTTTTCCCAGTCCAAAAAGACCCCGGGGTCATGTCGTTCGGCCCGGGGGTAATGATTTTCAGAGTTTGTCCTTTTTTTCCGGGGGTACGGAGGTCCCCAGGGCAGAATCCTCCACAGAGGTTACGGCTTTCCCCCCCCCAGTACCCCGGGAGGTCATCCCGAATGGTTTCGGTTTCCCTTTGGGTTTAAAAATCCGCGCCCCCTTATTTTCAGAAAAAGATAAATAAAATTTTTTCCCGGAATGATAGGTAACTCTGGTTCGCATCCCGGGTGATTTAAAATTTGCTGGGAAAAAGACTGGTGTCTCATTTAAAACTTTAGGGGTCAGTTTTCCCACGATTTGTTGTCAGGGGTTTCCCCAAAAGCCAAATTTCACCAAGTGTAAATTTTTTGAAAGCTAAGATTAGCTTCTTGGGCCTTTACTGTCGCCCGGGGGGGGATTTCCAAACCACCATGGAACGATAAGGTTTTGGGCTGTCAAAAAATTTTCCTCAACTCCAGAGTGTTGAAAATTTTAGATCCTTTTTGGGAAAATTAGGGGTTTTTACCCCCCCCTTTATCAAAGATTTCGCCAGAATGGCCTCTCCCTTAAAACCAACTGTTTAAGGGAAAATAGTCTAATTTCACTGGGATGCTCCTCAGAAGCAAAGGTTTTTCAAAAGGGGTTTTTTAACTTGCACTCGTAAAACGCCCTGTTTTGGCATTCCCAGATTTTTCAGCTCCTTTGAGCAATGTACGGGACGCTTCGGCAAAGGGGAAAATTGGGGCGGTAGTACTAATCCCAAAAAGAGGGAAAGAGGAAAAACCGCTAATGCGTATGCGAGCAGAGTTTTTATCCCGGCGGAATTTAAAATATTCCGTTAACCAAGAGACACTCGGGGGTTTTATTTGGGCTCTCAAACAATTTAAAAGACGTTTTTTTTGGGCTTTTCCAATAATTTTATACCGACCAGGGAAAGCCTTTTATGGGGTTTTTTTAAAAGGGTAAGAATTTTTTCGGTAGGTTGCACGTCGGTATCTGACGACCCAAAAGGGTTTTAAACCCCAACCCTTTCAAATTTTGGGCCCGGACGGCAAATGTGGTAGCAAACGCGTTATCGCGAAACTTTTTCCGGGTTGGCGGGTCGGTCACAGGGGAAAATCCCGTCCCAAATTTTTTCACTTTATGAATTGGGCGTTCGAAAAACGTACATGTAATTTGGGGGAAAGGGATCTATCCCTTAGGTTTTGGGATGAAAACCTTCCTTACCAGCTTTATCAGTGAATTACTAAATAATTTTTCCTGTCGATTGACAAGGTACTGTGCCGACTTTGGCCACGGGAAAAGAGACCCAGGGGAAAAACAATATGTTATTCCTGACGTTTTCGTTCCGCCCGGTACTCAAAAATTTTGCACCGATGGGGCCCAGGGTTTGGACATCCGGGACGAAATGTCCCCTAGCAGCCGTGAGGGTGTGAAATTTTTGGCCCACGATGCGTCGTGGAAAATTGAAGAATTGTTGCCAGGTGTTTTTTTTTGGGGGCCCAAAAAACCAAAGGGACGACCCCAGGACCCGCCCTTATTAGAAATCCCCACAACCTGGGGAAACCATGGGCCCCGTAGTTGCAATAGACCTTCTACGTTCCCCAAAGAGTCATCACGGCCAAAATATCTTTGGTGTTTTTGTAGATCATTTTTAAAGGGTTTTTTAAAGCCCTTTGAAAACCGGTGAATAAAAAAAAACGGTTTGCGACTGAGCCCATGCATTAAAAACTCATCTTTTCTGCCCTTATTCCACACAAGAGTATTGCCCCAAGTGATAATGGCCCCGGGATTTCCCGTAATGCTTTGGGTTACGGAGTTTTGTACATTGAAAAAATATTAAGCGGACTTTCCCCGGTCGCATACCACCCCAAGTTTAAATGGGCTGGGGAGGGGGCGTTTAAAAAAGGAAAGTTTCTTGACGGGGGTTGAGACCTGTTGATAAAAATTTACAGGAAAATTTGAAAAGTTTGGTTCCCCTAGTGTCGGTTTGCTTAATAGTTCTGTTTTCGAGTCCACGGGCAAGTCTCCTCATACATACTTATGGTAGGGGAAAAAAAACGGATGCCTTTGGACCTATTGGCCAACCCCAATAAAAAACCTGTGTATAACATGATGGGGCTTTGGGATCAGCATTTAAAAAGTTTTATTAAAAATACACAAAAAGGTCAAAGAAAGGGCTAAAGTTTTCTCGTCCCGGGCGATGGGGCAAAAAAACATAAGGTGGGGTTTCCTATTCCCCAATAAGAAAAGGGGGAAAAAGTAAAGGTTAGACCCAAAGGGTAGGAATTCCAATTTGGGCCGCCAAAAACTTTTGGGGGCCCGCCCTTTTCTTGGTGAGAAGCTTTCCCAATAAGTTTGAGGTATTGGACCACTTTTTAAAACTATCCAAAAATTGATAAGACGGGTTTTAAAAGGGGGCCCAAAAACCCGGGAAGGGGGACCGGTTTTTGCTGAATGTGTTACTTACCTCCAGGGCTTTTCCCACAACCCCAATCACCACAAACCCGAAAAAGCACGGCTATAATCTACACCCCCGAGTCAAAACTAATTTTTTTAATCATGCTATGTAAATGCAGGTTTTGCATGTTTTTCATTTTTAGATCCCTTTGGAAAGATCGACTGACCTTCATGAAGTAACCCTTTTTTTGCATTTCCCAAAAAAAAGGTTTAAAGGGGGCCCTTTCCTTTTTCATGCCCAAACCAAGCGAAAAAATTTTTCAATGCCCGGGGTGGGGTTTTTCTCAGTTCAAATTTTTGAGACAGCTATGGATGGGAAAGTTCCGGGGACCTTTCAGGGGGACTAGAAAAAAGAAAGGTTACTATATTGGGGGTCCCCTCAGGGCGGCAAAAATTGGGGAGAGACGTGAGGCCTTTCAAAAATGTAGGGCCCTGCGCCTTCGGTCCCCCGGGGGGTTCGAGTCCGCCTGTTTGTGCGACGTGGCGGCCTTTTTTTAGTCAATAACCCTTTTAGTTGGTACTTGCAAAAGTGTCTAGTAGGATGAAAATCTTAATTTTTTACTATATTGGCGGGCCCAACTTAATAGTTTATTAAAAAATTAACCCCCTAAAAAGGTTGGAAAATTTTGACCTTTATCTCCCAACCTTTGAATTTTGTTTTGTTTACCCATTAAAAAGGGGGGAAAAACGGGTTAAAAAGAGTGTGAAACCCCAGGATGTGTCACGTGACGTGATTGGGGCTGTTTCGTTTTGATGGCTCAAGTGATTTTTTAATTCTTTAACCCCTTAAAAACTCATTTGAATATAAGCTTTCTAGTTTTGAACCTCATTTTATTTTGGGCCCTATACAATATTGGGGGCGATTAGCCAAAAAATGGTTTTAAAAACAGTAAATGGGGAGGAAATAACCGCGAGGGTTTTTTTTACTGAGGAGGTTTTTTTTTACATCCCCTGGAAAAATGGTCCCGATGAATTAAAATTTTCAAACCCTTGTTAAAACAGGGTGCTATTCAGCACTTAACCCCCATCTGGTCTTGTAAAATAACGCTTACCATGGTGTTTTTGCAGTTTCAGTCACCTTTAATCATCAGAGATTTTTTGGGCTTATTTGGGTGGAATCTTTTCCCAATTTTTTTTAATCAGAATTTTATACACAGGACTTATTAATTTATCTCTAGGTTTTTGTGGTGACGATCTGTCCCTATGCATCGGCCCCCACTGGGGACTATTTACCGCTTTACTATTTGCCCTTTCCTTTATATTTAAGGTGGCATAGTGAATTTGACATTTTTAAAGGTTTGTCCAGGGGGAAACATTGAAAACCGTTTTTGTGTATCATAAATTTTTATGAGCAAACATAATGTGGCTGTCGTTTCCCTTAAAGGAAAATTTTATTCAAAAGGGTTTCTGGAAAACTATGTAAAGGTTGGTTTTTGTTTTGTTCCCGGAAGTTTTTACAAGAAACACTCCACTGTTTCCCCTCCAAATTTTCTTCAGAGTTTAACATTCTCTGGGTATTTTTATTACTAATAACTTCTTTGACGAGTCGCAGATACCGCGGGCTCTGGAGAAGCCTCTTTTGATTCCTAAACCCCTTGTTTTCTACCCAGTGTATATAGTACTTTTTTTTTGTGTCAAACGAGCTATACGTTAAAGGGAAGTATCTTTTTTCGCGGGAAAAAATTCAAATCTTCACAGGGGTTTACAGGTTTTTTAGCACATTTTAACTTGGTTTTGGTACATTTTTTTTTATGCCGCGTGGGGCGCCAGGCCCCCGGGGACCGAGCCCTGTTTAAAGGGATTTATAAAGGGTAGAAACGTATGTATGTAGAGTGGGGTTTTTGGCCCCTTGTGTTTCCGGGTTCACCTAGTTACGGGACTCCGCAAAGATGGGGGGGCCCTCAGGAAATTTGGAGAGGAAAATTTTCATGAAGGGATATATGTATTTTCTTTATAATAAAGGGAAAAAAAAAATAGATATTTATATAGAGTAGTTTATAAACAGTTTATTTTAGGGTTTAAAAACATTTCTTGGGTACGTGCTATTTAATTTGTAAGGGAAAAGATGTATATTTTCTCAAAAGAAAGAGAGTACTTGGGCCATGGGACGACGAGGCAAATTTGGGGGCAACCCCCCCGGCCTCAAAAACCCAAAAAGGCGGCAGGGGTCTTGAGCTGAATATAGAACGGGGGATTGACGGGGATTCCTCATAAACATTTTTCGTTAAGTGTATAGTTTTAAATTAATATAGAAAAACCCAACCCAAGCGTCTTTACATTCCGCGGGCACCACAATATTTTCCCCCCGAAACAGAATTTATTGGGGAAAGGGTTTTACAGGATTTTCCAATACATTTACGGTAAGTACCAGTGTGAGTAGAATTACTCGCGTAAAGGGATATCCAGAACAAACAGGGGTGAGGGAGATGGCTGTTGGGCTGAAAAACTTTTTGGGAGTTGTTCACGGGAAAACCCCCCAAAATTTGGGGAGCTTTTACACCACGGTTACAGGCAGGGATGCTAATCCTCCCATTGAACAAACCGCACCCTCTCTTTACGAAGCCGGGGGAAGCTGTATCAAAGTTGAGGGGTGGAACGGCCCGCTGGTGTTTTGGATCAGTGCGGAAACCCTCAAAAACGGGGGGGGAGGGATAAACCCGGGATTTCAAAGAGGGTTTGGGCTGCCCCTTGGCAATCTGGTACCATTCTTTTGAAAAAGGGAAAAAGGGGGCCGGGCGCCCCTACTGGAAAGGGAAAAGGGGCCCTAAAAGACTGTCAATTTCCGCGGTTACACTGTTCAGGTGATGGTAAGGTGGGTTGCCCATTTATTTCTTTAAATCGGATCCCCAAACCATCTGCTAAAAACACAGGACCTAAAAAACCCCTTTGGGGTCACCCCCCGGTAAGAAACCCGGGTTACGGGCCTTTTACTAGCCTTCCCTTTTTACCGGGGGGGAAAAAGCCGCCCACGTGAGTTTCCCGGCCGGGGGGTGCTTGCAGGGTATGTTTATTTTCAAGAAGGCATTTTTACTCGTGTATTGTAAGTCCCCTTGGGGTCTTTTAAAGACTTTCCCGGATTCCTGCCAAAAAACAAAATTGGGGCTTGATGCTTGGCCCCCGTCCCCCGAGGGAAAGAGAGTGCCGTGGAAAGGGGGGAAGAGGTGTATCCAGCTTTTTTTCCCCGTAAATAAGGGGTGTGGGAAGGTTGCTCCTTTTCCCCATCACTTGAAAAAACTTTTTATGGACTTTGGGTTTTTTTTTGGCCAAAAATTGTAGATCAAAATGATTGTGGAGAATCCCCCTTTGGCCTACCAAAATTTAATCTGTTTCCCGGGCCCATGATGCAGTAAATCGTTTGCTGAGTTTTCGGGGGGGTCTTTTTGATGGTTTTTTGAAGGGCCCCCCCTGCAAGAGGAGGGCCAAAAAAATTTGGGATTTTAGGTGGCTTAATACCAAGGGTTTAGGGGTTTGGGGTTACTAGATTTAAAAAAGTAAAAGTTTTTGTTCAGCGTTTCCCGGGGAGGAAAACTGAGTTCTTTGGAAAATTTTACAACCCTTTGGGAAACACAGTCCAAATGATGGCGGGGGCACTTTAAGAAGCCTTACGGTGGATTGGCCCCCATCCCCCCGGTGTTTGTACCGCCTTTAGCACGAGTATTTTACGTTTTCGGTACCTGTGGGCCCAAGGAAAAGATCCGGATCTTCAAGTCCCCTTGTGATCCTGTCTTACCCCTATGGAGGGGAGACAGGGCACTAAATACAACTTGAAAAGGCGAACCCCATGCTTGGTAATAAGTTTTTCCCTTTCAGAATAAAGGTGTATCGCGGGATGATTACGTGTCAAATCGCGATTGCACCCTGCGACGGGAAACGAGACCCAATACCTTTAAAAGTCCGTCAGCGCCAACTTGGGGTATAGGGGGAGCTGCACCCCCTAGCCTTTTAAAAAAATAATTCTTCCCCAAAAGTTTTATGTCTGTTTAAAAAGGAAAAATGGCGGGAGCAGGGGCCCCAAAAGGGGGGACCACATGGCTCGTGGCTGGGGCAAGTTTATATTTCCTTCGATAGTTTCTGGAGGGGGAAGGGGGGTCTGTTGGGGAATCCCCGGCCCTGGGGGACCCCCGGGAGTGGCGTGTTGGGGGGGGGGAGGTGACGCGGGCCTCTGGCGTTTTGGCCCCAATGATTTAAGATTGATTTATTGATTAAAAATATTTGATTGACCCCCTTTTGGGAAACATAATGATAGACAGGCCGGGGAGATGAAATAAAAAATTAGGCCGTATTTTAACCCAGAAGTTTTCATTCGCTCGTAACCAGGCCGCGTGACTGTGAAGTCAATGGAAATCCATAGGAGCGTCCACCCCGCAGTTTGCTTGTCGCGACCCCTTTGCGCGACTCAAAAAATCCCTTGCTGTGGGGCGTTTTCTCAATTTACCCGTTTAGTACATGGGGTTTTTTGAAAGGGCCCCACACACGAGGGGCCCAAAAGACTGGGGCATGTTCAAAGGTGAAGTCGCCAAACTCATTTGGGTGGCGAAGATGACGATAGCCAATAGGGGGGCAACCCCCGGGGGAAATCCACGTGGAGAGGGAAACGGAGGAAGGGGGTCTAATAAAAAAAAATTTCACCATCTAACCCTATTAGACTTTTACCGAATATAAAAAAAATACAATATATGTGCGAATCTAAAACAACACAAGATAAAATTTAAAAATAATGGGTAATAATAATTATAAGGGTAATTTAAAAAAAATAATAATAAAAAAAATAAAAAAAAATAAAAAAAAATGTTTCAATTAAAGCAGCGTTCATGAAAAAGATGAATTACATAAAAAAAAGAAAACCTTTTTAAACCCAAAAAATAGATAGGGAAAACATAATAAAAAATAAAACATCAGCTATTTAAAAAATATTTTGAACTAATGATTTGAAATAAAATAAAACCCTTTAATCCAAAAAGCGACCTATTTTAAATTTTCCCCAATGTATTTTCAAATAATAAAAAACGAACAATTAAAACAAACACACCTGTTTTATCTGCCCACCTCCTCAGGGGGGGTTTAGGTAGGGCAGGTCACGGGGGGGGCATGGGGAAAAAAAAAACCCTGCAGGGCCCTCTAAGGAGGGTGTGAGATTTAAAGAACATAAAAGAAATGAGTTTAAAAAAAATATTTTAAAAATTTTTTAAACGATAAATTATTTTAAAAGACGGAAATAAATAAAAAATTTTCGACTGAACTTTTTTGTATTATATTTTTGTTTTTAAAAGACAAAAAGTGTTAATTATCTATTTAAAAATTTTTAAGTAATAAATGAGAGAGAGAGAGAGGAGATGGAGGAGAGGGGAGAAGAGGAGGGAAAGGGGGAGAAACAAAAGGGGAAAGGGGAGAGAGAGGGGAGAGGGGGAGAGAGGGGGTTGGGGGGGGAAAAAAGAGAAAAGGGGGAGAGCGAGAGGGGGGAGAAGAAGGAAGGAAAGAGTGGAAGGAGCCGGGGGAGAAGGGGGAAGGGAGAGAGCAAAAAAAGAGAGAGAGGCCAAAAAAAAAAAGGGAGGCGCTAAATTTCCCCCGGCCCCCGGCCCCCCCTCGGTCCCCACCCGGCCCCCGCCGGCCCCTTTCCCTCCTCCGGGCGGGCCCCCAAATACCCCCCACGGAGCAAAAGGCTTGGTTCCCAAACCGAGCACCCCCCTCGTTCCTTTTTCCGGGGGGGAAAAGGGCTTTTTTGTGGAAAAACTATTAAAAATAAAAGTTTTTACAAAAACTTAAGCCTGGGGGAAAAAAAGCTGCTTTAATTCCAAAAAATATTAAAATAAAATTTTGATTTTTAAAAGAAAAAAAGGAGAAAAACCTAAAAGAGCCAAACCCCCAAAGAAATAAAGAAAAAAAAAGATAAAAGAAAGAGGGGAGAGAGAGAGGGGAGAGAGCGAGAGAGAGAGAGGAGAGAGGAGAAAAGAGAGGGGGAAAAAAGGGGGAGAGAAAAAGGGGAGAGAGAGAGGGAGAAGAGAGAGAGATGGGAGGGGAGAGAGAGAGAGGAGAGGAAGAGAGAGAGGGGGCGAGAGAGGGGGGAGACTTTTTTGGGGGAGAAGAAAGTTACCCCCAAAAGGGGGGGGAGGTTTCCCATTTTGGGGAAAAAATTTTTCTGCTTTAAAGGGTTTTTCCAACCCTTTTGGGTTTTTGGGGACGGGGGGTTTCCAACCGGGGGGAAGAAACATTGCTGCTCAAGTGTCACGTGCATTTCCGCGAAGGGCCCTTGGCAGATTTTCCCCTTTCCCCCCCCAGGTCGTCGCCTTCCCCCTCACCCCCCCCCCCCCTCTAGCCGCTGTTACCCTCCCTTTCTCTTAGGACAGATCATTAGAGCAGAGCTGGCTTTCCTTCCTTACAACTGAGGAATTAGTGGATATCATTGTTAAGGTCCGGGCTGCAGTCACTTCTCTCAGAGCCGCGAGTAAACATTTCACGTGGTAGAGAGACAGTGTCACACCACTTCGCCACCGACTTATTTAAACGCTTTGTCGGCCGTCGGCGGCCTCGCCACCACCGACTTACACCCTGACACCCCTGTCGGCCCCCAGGCAGCCAGTGCCCCCACCAGCAAGATTGACTCTGATGGGGCGAAGCTTGTTGGTGCCCAGCCTGAACTGAAAAGGGGTGGTGGGAGCAGGAAAGCCCTGCCCCCTCAATAAGTCTCCAGGATCCAGTCGGTAGAGATATCGGGCTCGACAACACCCATCAACCCCCCGGTCCGCGGTACCTAGGCCCCAGTCAACCTTCCCAGACCAGACCCCACCGCTAACCCCCCTCGGGATACGTAGCCCCGAAACATCGCTCTCCTCCCATTCACTCCCGTCAGTAGAGTCGTTCCCCGTCCCCAAGCCACAGTAATTGTTTCCCTTCCTTTGAAGGAGGCGTCGTGATAGTAACAGCGGTGGCAAAATACAGACGCGGCTCCAGAAATTACGACTCTGCCGCCACCCAGTCTAGGAGCGGACCCAACTTGCCGCATGCTGGGAAAGGGATCTCCAGTTAGGTCACACCAGACATCATTGCACCGCCTTAGTCCGGGCTTTTGCGGCAAAAGGGGGAACACTCACGACCTCTGCCGAAAAAGCCTGGCTGAGGAAAGGAGGGGCCTCGTCGGATTAGTCTGCGTTCTGCCATACCGCAGAAATGCTTTACTCGACGCTGAGGCGGGCAAAAACGTTCTTCAGGGCCGGTTCACGAACAAATCCCGCCCCCCCCCCCCATTCACCCCTCCCAGCCCACTCCACCCCATCACAGACCACCAAGGTGTTTCCCAAACCCTTTTGCCGTTACGCTGCGCCGCTTCACCATCCGCCGCCAAGAGCAGGGAATGATACACATGGCCTCAAGATCCTGTAGCTAAAGTTGCGGCTTTAGGCGAAAGGCGGGGCTCATACCACCATCCTAGGAACAGAATGACATCGGGGGCCGTCGGGATTTAGTATGGCAAATGTATGACGTCATGTGGGCTGAATCCGGGCTGTTTTCCTAAAGAGGTGTGATCGGGGCACCGAACAGGGGGGGGGTCTACGTAGCGGGTGTCATCGCGAGGGACTGCAGCTTCAATTTCTGCCCTGTTTCGTGCGCCTTTATGCCTCACAATGGAAGGCGAAGGCCCCACGCCTTCCTCCCTGACCATCGACATCATCATGGCCAAACCCCCGACTGCCAGAACCCGTTTTTGGGGCGACCTAATCCCAAAATTTTGGGGAATTTCATAGATTTTAACAGTGGCTAAAAAAACCATGTTACTTTTCCCACACCGTGTTGGGGGTCTCGGACCCTGGCCACTGATTTCAGCAGCACGTGCATGCAGGCCCGTTGAAAAAAGGGGTAGTCTGCCCTAAGGCAGTGTTCCCCAATGGGCCCAACCCCCCCAGCGAGGAAACAAACCCGGGGGTCTAGGTTTTGGGACTGAGCTAAATGGCCGGACATCAAGGCACCCTGACTGCCACGATGGGGTACACTCGGGGTGAGCGGTCACAAGTATCCTCTTCACCCCCCACCCCCCCTTTGTGCGGTCCCAACACGTCCCAACAGGAGTACCTTTGGGAGCCACGAGACCAGCCGTGGTTCGGGTTTAGGTGTCGCTTTGGGGGGGAGAAATTAAAAAGGCCTGGGGGCGCCTTTAAGCCGCTGCCCCACCCGGGGGAAAAGGCCCGCACCACGTCCCTTTAAGGCCATGACCCGGAAGCTAGGGCCCCGGAACAGGTAGGAAAATGATTTTGGGGGAACTGACCCCGAACCAATTGACCCCAAGAA
>JACEEZ010003152.1:0-7500 GCA_016584305.1 Chionoecetes opilio
CTCTTCTTTTCCTCTCTCTCCCCTCTCACTTTCGTCTCTTTTCCTTACTACAATATTACATCCATATTTTTTCATACTTGTCTCTCTCTCTCTCTCTCTCTCTCATCTCCCTCTCATCTCTCTCTCTCTCCCCTCTCTCTCTCTCCTCTCTCTCTCTGGCCTGACTGTATGATTAGCTTCATAATCGCTAATGAATCGTGGTGATTAATACGATGAACCTGCTTCTTCTCTTCTCTCCTCTCTCTCTCTCTCGTCTCTCCTTTTCTCTCTCCTCTCTCTCCTCCCCTCTTCCCCTCTCTCTCTCTCCCCCTCTCTCCCATTTCTTTCCCCTACCATGTCAAATACTTCTCTCCTCTTATCCCTCCCCTCTCTCTCTCTCCTCTTCTCTCTCTCATCTCTCTCTCTCCTCTCTCTCCTCTCTCCTCCTCTCTCTCTCCTCGTCCCCTCTCTCCTCTCTCTCTCTCTCTCTCTCCAGTCCCTTCCCTACATATGAAATTATCAGAGATAGAAAGAGAGAGATAGCGGCATTGGAATGTGGAGAGGTGGAGAGAATGTTTTGGGGGGGAGAGAGAGAGAGAGAGAGAAGAGAGAGAGAGAGAGAGAGAGAGAGAGAGAGAGAGAGAGGGAGAGAGAAGAGAGAGATGCTTGTGGTTCCTATTTCTGGGTGTCATGCAATACTTCCCTCCCACTTGAGTTTCGCCCTACTCTCTCTCTCTCTTTTCTCTTCTTCTTCTTTTTCCTTCTTTTCTTTTTCCTTCTTCTTCTTTTTCTTCTGCTGTCTGTCTGTCTTTTTCTGTCTGTGCTGTCTGTCTGTCTGTCTGTCCTGTTTTCTGTCTGTGTTTCTGTCGTTTTCTGTCGTGTGTCTGTGTTTTTCCCGTGTCTGTTTGCTGTCTGTCTGTCTTTTCTGTCCCGTCTGTCCCCGTCTCTTTTTCCCTTTGGGCCCCTGTCTGTTGGGTTTTTTTCTGGGGAGTTGGGGGGCGGCGGGCCCGGAGGGATCGAGAGAGAGAGAGAGAGGAGAGAGAGAGAGAGAGAAGAGAGAGAGAGAGGGGAGAGAAAAATCCATATCTAATAGAAATTATAGATAGATAATAACAATGATAAAATTAATAATAATAATAATAATAATAATGGGCGACCTTTGGTATTCATATTTTACGTTAATGTCCTCCTCCTCCTTCTCCTCCGCCTTCTCCTCCTCCTCCTCTTCCCCCCCCTCCTCCCCCCTCTTCCTCTTCCTCTTCCTCCTCTTCTTCCTCTTCCTCTTCCTCCTCCTCATTGCATATTCTTGCCTTTCTTCTTTCTCGTTTCGGGGGGGGGGGGGGGAAAGGGGAGAGAGAGAGAGAGAGAGAGAGAGAGAGAGAAGAGAGAGAGGAGAGAGAGAGAGAGAGAGAGAGAGATTGTGACATTTTTGCTTCTGTCGAAAATGGTGATTGTGGTGAAAATGGTTGTGATTGTGGTGGTGATAGTGATTGTGGGGGTTGTAATGATGGTGATGATGATGGCGTCCTGTCTAAAATGATGATAATGATGATGATGATATATATAATGAAAGTGCAAAAAAGTCAATCAAGGTATATAAACATCGATTTTGTTTCTCGTTAAGATAAAGTTAGTTCAAAGAGAGAGAGATAGAGAAAAGAGAGATAATATAAAGAGAGAAATAGAGAAAAGAATGAGATTGAAAGAGAAATTAAAGAAAGAGAAAGTAAAGAAAGATAGAAAGAGATATAGAGAGAAAAGAGAGATAGAAAGAGAAGAGAGAGATAGAGAGAGAAAAAAGAGAGATAGAAAGAGAAAAAAGAGAGATAGAAAGAGAAAAAAAAGAGAGAAAGAGAAGAGAGAGAAAGACAGAAAAAAGAGATAGAAAGAAAAAAGAGAAAGAGAAAAAAAGAGATATAAAGAGATAGAAAGAGTAAAGATAAGAGGGAATGCTGAATATACTTACTTTAAAGGTGGTAACATTTTATATCCTCCTCCTCCTCCTTCCTTCCTTCCTTCCTTCCTCCCAACTACTCATCCCGATATTAAAGCTTGTTACTTTAATGCCCGTAGTATACGTAACACATTTCAAGATTTAGAGGAACTAGTTTATTCAGAACAATACGACATCATGGCAGTTTCCGAGTCATGGATAGATACGACCAATAGAGATTTTTTGGCTGAATTTGCGATACCGGGGTATAACTTATTAACCCCTTCACGCCCAGATTTTTCCTTTGCAATAAAAAATGTATGTTGTTAGCCATAAAATTACGAAAAAGTAACTAAATATACCAAATAAGCTAGTGGACAAGGATATTAAACAGGTCATATCTATAAAACATTGCTTATATTCACTAAAAATCGTCTAATGGTGCCCAAATTACAATGAAAACTAGGAGGGGGGTGGGGGGGGTCACTCTGTAGAGCGCATACCTTCGCCCGAATATTTCATCAATTGGTTGCCATGGCAACAGTTGTGATTCGATTTCATCCAAAATTAAATCAGTTCATCCTTACACCAAATAGACTTGGTATACCAAGTTTGGTCCAAATCTATTCGTAACTTTTCGAGAAATCCTGTACACTAACAAACAAACAAACAAACAGACAGACAGACAGATCGGGGTGAAAACATAACCTCCCTCCAACTTCGTTGGCGGAGGTAATTACGTTCTGGGCCTCAAGGGGTTGAGTTCAGAAAGACTTGGAAGAGCAGGAGGTGTATTGTTGTGTATATAGTCCTGCCTTCATCCCCTTGTATCGAAACACGAAACTGATAACAGTAATGTAATTTCCGTTCAACTAAATAATCATTCGCAAAAAGTAGTAATTGGCCTTTGCTGTTTGTGTTTCCTTTGTATTCCTTTGTATTCTTCTTACCCGTCAGGGTGGCTCGGTTGGTAGGGCTGTGGGCTCGCGTGCATTCGTCCCTGCATTCGGTCAGCGGTTCGAGCCCACCAGGTTCGTGTAAAGTGACTTTTGGTATGTCACTTTTAGGGTGAGCAGAAACAGATAACTCTGCTTTGATAGTGGTTTATTAACTTGGGTAAAAAGGTAACAGGTAAGGTGGGTGTAAGGTGACTCGCGGACTGGTGAGTTGCTCCTGCCGTGGATTTGGATGTCTTGTGACTTGAAGGCTTGCGAGTTGCTGGTACGGAGGTCTGTGGTCAAGTGTCTTGTCTCTACAAGAGACATCCTTTATAAAGAGTCAAGATACTCAAGACCTGACACCTGATGATCTGACGACCTGACACCTGATGATCTGACTACCTGACACCTGATCCCTTAATGGGCAGTCGGCGAGATCATAGGTGATGTCGCCATGAAAAGTGGGAGGCGAGTACGAGGAGAAGGCATTAAGAGAGAGGCGTGACCTGACGGGTAATTAACCAGGTGTTCCAGGACCAGACATCAAGTATACAGAACACAGAATACGGTTGAACACATAGTTGAACACCAATAATACTAATACTACATTCGTCCTGGCGTGGTGGCGCTTTGTATAGTCAATAACCTTGTAGTTGGTACTTGCAAAGTGTCTAGATAGGATCAAAGTATCTTATCTTATCTTGTATTCCTCCTCCCAAATTTGAAAAAAAATTTTTAAAGGGAAAAGGTTGGTGGTGGGGGCCCCCCCCAATTTCGGGGGGAAAAAAGGGGGGGGCGGCAAAATTTAAACCTTTCCCCCCCGCCCGAAAAAAAATTTTTTCCTTTAAAATTTTTGGTTTTTGGTTTTTGGGGTTTTTTTTTTAACCTTTTTTTTTTGAATTCCGTTTCTTCCCTTTTCGGTTTTCTTTCCCCCTGATTGGTTTAACCTTTTGGGCCCAAAACCATTCCCGTAAAAATTTTTTTAAAAAAACCCTTTTTAATAACAAAAAACAAACCCAAATAGGGAAACAAAAAAAGAAAACAGGAAGGGGTGGGGAAAAAATAACCCCCCCCAACTTTTTGGGGGGGTTTTTTTTCCCGGGGCCTGGGTTTGATTTTCGGACGGGGAAGGCGGAGGGGGAAAGGGGTTGGGGTTAAGTTTCCTTTCCCCCTTTACAAAAAAAATTTTTATAAAGAAGTAAGTTAACTAAAAACCCAAAAGATAAATTTGGCCTTTTGCCCTTTTTTGTTTTTTCCTTTTGAACCCCTTTTGTTTTCCCTTAATAGGGGGTTGGGGGGGGCTTTGGGTGGATTTTTCCCGCATTTTTTAGGGGTTTCGGGGGAAAAGGTTGGAAAAAGGGGGTGTTTTTTGGGGGTATTTCCATTTAGGTTAGCAGAAACAAAATCCCGGTTTGAAAATTTTTTAAAAACCCCTTTAAAAATACACTTTGTTGGGGTGGTCCCCGGTTTTGGTAATTTCTCCTTTGGTTTTTTTGGTCTTGTCCCCTTAAAAGGGTTAAAAATTCTTACATTTTGGGGTAATTTTCCCTTTCCCCCTTCCTCCTTTTTTCCCCCCTCCCTCCCCTTTCCCCCTCCCTTCCCTTTCCCCCTTCCCTTTTCCACCCTTTCCCTTTTCCTCGCAAGGCATGGGTTTTCCCTTTGTAAAAAAATTTAAAACCTCCATTTTTTCCTTTCCGGCCAACCCCTTCCCCTCTTTCCTTTTTCCCCTTTCTTCCTCTTTTTTTCCCCTTCCCTTTTCTTCTCCTTTTTCCTTTCTTTTTCTTTTTTCCCCCCCTTTTCTTTTTTCGTCCCCCCCCCTTTTTTCCCTCTTTTTTCCCCTTTTCCCTTTTTCCCCCTTCCCCCTTTTCTTCCCCCCTTTCTTCTCTTTTTTCCCCTTTTCCCCTTCCCCCCTTCTCTTTTTTTCCCCCCCTTTTCCCCCTTTTTTTTTTCCCTTCCTCCTTCCCCTTCCTTTCCTTTCCCTCATTTTCTTTTTTTCCCCCCCCTTTTTCTTCCCTTTTTCCCTTTTTTCCCTCCCTTCTTCTCTTTTTTTCCCCCCCTTTTTCCCTCCATCCCTCCCTTCTTTCTCTTTCTTCCCTCCCTTCTTCTTCTCTTTCTTCCCTCCCTTTTTCCTTTTTCTTCCCTCCCTTCTTCTTTTTTCCCCCCCTTTTTTTCTCTTTCTCCCCCTTTCCTCTCTTCTCCCCCTTCCCCTTTTCACTCATTTTTCCCCCCTTTTTCTTCTAATTCCTTTCTCTTTCTCCCCTTTCTCTCTAAAACTCGTCTCTTTTTCCCTCCTCTCGATCTCTCTCCCCCTTTTCTCTCTCCCCTTTTCTTCTCCCCTTTTCTCCTCTCTTCGAAAAGGGAAAAACCCTCAAATCCTTTTTTGGGTTTTTTTTAAATTTTTGGCCTTCTTTTTTTTTGAAAAATTAAATTTCTTTTTTTTCACCCTTTTCTCCCCTCCTCTCATCTCTCTCTCTTCTCCTCCTCTCCTTCTTTTTTAAGGCTTTTGTTTTTGTTTTTTTTCGTTTTCCTCTCTCTCTCCTTTTCTCTCCTCTCCCCTCTCCTCTCCCCTCCCCTCTCTCTCTCCTCTCTCTCCCCTCCCCTCTCTCTCTCCTCCCCTCTCTCTCTCCGGATATATTACAAAAAACATGGAAAAATTTGGGGTTTTTAAAAAAAAGGAGGGGCTAAATATTTTAGTCATATTTTCCAGCCTATCGAGGAAGGAGGGGGAGGAAGGAAAGAAGAGGAGGAAGGGGGAGGGGAGGAGGAGGAGGAGGGGGGGGAGGAGGAGGAGGAGGAGGGGGAAAGAAAGGAGGAGGAGGAGGAGGGGGGAGGGGGAGAAGAAGGGAGGGGAGGGGGGAAAGGGAGGGGAGGAGGAGAGGGGGGAGGGAGGAGGAAAGAAAAAAAAAGGGGGGGGAACCCAAAATTTATTAAAAAAAAAAGGGGGAAAAACCCAAAAAAAGGGAAAGATATTTTTTTGGACCCGGTCAGAGGGGGGAGGAGAGAGAAGAGGGGAAAGGAGAGAAAAGAGAACAATACTCACGTTTTTTCCCCTTTTTATCCCCCCGCCCCTACCTTTTTCCCCTCTCCCTCCCCCTCTCTCCCTACCTCCCTCTTATTTCCTCCCCCCTTTTTCCCATCCCCCCCTCTCTCTTCCTCTCTCCCTCTTTCCTTTTCTCTTCCGTTTTTTTTTTTACCCGTCGCCTCCCCTTGAAAACACACAGAAACGCCCTCTCTCTCTCTCCCCTCTCCCTCTCTCCCTTCCTCTTCTCCTCTCTCTCTCTCCCTCTCCCCTTCCCCTCTCCCCCCCTCTCTCCTCTCTCTCTTCTTTTTTTCCTCTCTCTCTTTTTTTTTGACAAGAATAGATTTCCGACCCCAGACATTTGGAAAACGGGTTGGGGCGGGCACAAACAAAACACACACAAAACACCCCCACAAAAAACCCAAAACACCCAAACCCAACCCACACACACACCCCCCCACACCCCACCACACACACACACACACACACACACAAAACACACACCCCACACACACACACACCCCGCCAAACACACACACACCCCACACACACACACCCCAAAACCTTTAGATGCAAAACCTTTAGGTTTTCTTTTTTTTTTTACAAATAACATAATTTTTAGAAAAGGAGAGAGAAGAGAGAGAAAGAGAGAGAGAGAGAGAGAGAGAGAGAAGGGGGAAGAGAAAAGAGAGAGAGAGAAGAAAGCCACCCCTTTTCACCCTTTTTTTTTTAAATTGTTCCCTTAAAAATATTTTTGTTTTTCCTCTCTTCTCTCCTCTTTTCCCCCCCGTCTCTCCCCCTTCTTCCTCTCTCTTCTCTCTCTCTCGCAAAAACTTTTTTGATAAAAACAGTAAAAAAAATTTCCCAAGGAAAAGAAAGAAAGGGAAAAGTAATAATTTGTGGTGGGGAAGGGTTTTTTTTTTTTGTGACCCCCGCCCCCCACATTAGGTAACCGGGGGTTTTCATCCCTTTTTCACCACCCAGCCACCCCTAACTTACCTACCCCCTTTCCCTTTTCCCTTCCCTTTCCCTTTCCCCCCCCTTCCTTTTCCCCCTCCCCCCTTCCCCTTCTCCCCCTTTTCCTTCTCCCTCCCCCTCTCTCTCCTCTCCCTCATCTCTCTTTTCCCCCATCTCTTCCCCCTCTCTCTCCTCCTCCCCCTCTTCTCTCTCTTTTCTCTCTCTCTCTCTCCTTTCCCTTTCTTCATTTTCATATTTTTCCTTTTTTTTTGCCCCAGGTTTTTTCGTCAGGGATGGCAAGAGGGGTGGGGGTTTTTTTAAAGGGTTTAAATTTAAAGTTGCGTGTTACCCCCTTTTTTATTAGGGTTGGCGCCCAAAACCCAGGGGTTTTTGTTGAACTAATTGAGAGAAGAGAGAAGAGGGGAGAGAGGAGAAAAGAAGAGAGAGAGAGAGAGAAAAAGGGGAAAGAGAGAGAAAAAAAAAATTTTGGAAAATTTGTGTCCATGGGGTTGACTTTTTTTGTTTCAAAGCTTTGGTGGAAAAAAAAACTAAAAACACCCTCTCTCTCCTCTCTCTCTTTTTTCTTTATCCCCTCTCTCGCCCTTTTCTCGTCTCCCCTCCCCTTCTTCCCTTCTCTTTTTCCCCATTTTTCCTCCTCTCTCTCTCTTTTGGGG
>JACEEZ010003152.1:12500-15000 GCA_016584305.1 Chionoecetes opilio
TTCCTTATAGCAGGTTCTGATTCCTTATAGCAAGTTCTGATTCCTTATAGCAAGTTCTGATTCCTTATAGCAGGTTCTGATTCCTTATAGCAGGTCGTGATTCCTTATAGCAGGTTCTGATTCCTTATAGCAGGTTCTGATTTCTTATAGCAGGTTCTGATTCCTTATAGCAGGTTCTGATTCCTTATAGCAGGTTCTGATTCCTTATAGCAGGTTCTGATTCCTTATAGTAGGTTCTGATTCCTTATAGCAGGTTCTGATTCCTTATAGCAAGTTCTGATTCCTTATAGCAGGTTCTGATTCCTTATAGCAGGTTCTGATTCCTTATAGCAGGTTCTGATTCCTTATAGCAGGTTCTGATTCCTTATAGTAGGTTCTGATTCCTTATAGCAGGTTCTGATTCCTTATAGCAAGTTCTGATTCCTTATAGCAAGTTCTGATTCCTTATAGCAAGTTCTGATTCCTTATAGCAGGTTCTGATTCCTTATAGCAGGTTCTGATTCCTTATAGCAGGTTCTGATTCCTTATAGCAGGTTCTGATTCCTTATAGCAGGTTCTGATTCCTTATAGCAGGTTCTGATTCCTTATAGCTGGTTCTGATTCCTTATAGCAGGTTCTGATTCCTTATAGCAGGTTCTGATTCCTTATAGCAGGTTCTGATTCCTTATAGCAGGTTTTAATCCTTTATTGAAGGTTCGTAACCCTTATACATTATTGAAGAGATGTAGATATAAATATGTAGAGCAGCATGTAAATGGTCATGGTAAAGATGGGGGCATACGCTATGCTGCGCGTGGCCTCGGTGCTCATCTCTGTGGCATTATCCCCTGAGCCTGTGGTGAGATACCCGCTACCCCCGAGACACAGGGATACGGTGTATGATTCACAGTTACCTTCCCCAGGTACCCATTTATCAACCATCCCCGAAAGGGAGGATGAACAGCTGATTGGGCTGCACACCAACTGCCCTGGCCGGGATTCGAACCCGGGCCCACGGATTAGTAGCTAGGCGCGCTAGCCACTACACCACGGAGGTGGTATACAATAGATATAATACGTTTAAAGATATAGTAGATACAGACAGAATATGGAAAAATATATTTTTTTTCTGTTAGACTAAAATTGTATACTTTTTGAGCTACTGTTCAAAATAGCTGAAAAAACAATATGGGAATATAGTGTATCCCTTTTATCTCCAGTCTATTTTATTAATAACACACATAACTACACTCATTCTCTCTCTCTCTCTCTCTCTCTCTCTCCTCTCTCTCTCTCTCTCTCTCTCTCTCATTCTCTCTCTCTCTCTATGATTTACAGTAATACCGACAGGTTTGCATCCTTAAAATTATGTTCATATTTGTTATAGCAGGTTCCAATCCCTTATAGCAGGTTCCAATCCCTTATAGCAGGTTCCAATCCCTTATAGCAGGTTCCAATCCCTTATAGCAGGTTCCAATCCCTTATAGCAGGTTCCAATCCCTTATAGCAGGTTCCAATCCCTTATAGCAGGTTCCAATCCCTTATAGCAGGTTCCAATCCCTTATAGCAGGTTCCAATTCCTTATAGCAGGTGCCAATCCCTTATAGCAGGTTCCAATTCCTTATAGCAGGTTCCAATTCCTTATAGCAGGTGCCAATCCCTTATAGCAGGTGCCAATCCCTTATAGCAGGTTCCAATCCCTTATAGCATGTTACAATCCCTTATAGCAGGTTCCAATTCCTTATAGCAGGTTCCAATTCCTTATAGCAGGTTCCAATCCCTTATAGCAGGTGCCAATCCCTTTTAACAGGCTCCAATCCCTTTTAACAGGTGCCAATCCCTTTTAACAGGTGCCAATCCCTTTTAACAGGTGCCAATCCCTTATAGCACCTTCCAATCCCTTATAGCAGGTTACAATCCCTATAACAGGTTACAATCCCTTTAACAGGTTACAATCCCTTTAACAGGTTACAATCCCTTTAACAGGTTCCAATCCCTTTAACAGGTTTCAATCCCTTATAGCAGGTTTCAATCCCTTATAGCAGGTTCCAATCCCTTATAGCAGGTTCCAATCCCTTATAGCAGGTTCCAATCCCTTATAGCAGGTTCCAATTCCTTATAGCAGGTTCCAATTCCTTATAGCAGGTTCCAATCCCTTTAACAGGTTCTAATCCCTTATAGCAGGTTCCAATCCCTTTAACAGGTTCCAATTCCTTATAGCAGATTCCAATCCCTTATAGCCGGTTCCAATCCCTTTAACAGGTTCCAATTCCTTATAGCAGGTTCCAATCCCTTATAGCAGGTTCCAATCCCTTATAGCAGGTTCCAATCCCTTATAGCAGGTTCCAATCCCTTATAGCAGGTTCCAATCCCTATAACAGGTTCCAATCCCTTTAACAGGTTCCAATCCCTTTAACAGGTTCCAATCCCTTATAGCAGGTTCTAATCCCTTATAGCAGGTTCCAATCCCTTATAGTAGGTTCTAATCCCTTATAGCAGGTTCCAATCCCTTATAGCAGGC
>JACEEZ010003152.1:25000-42500 GCA_016584305.1 Chionoecetes opilio
CACACGCACACGCACACGCACACGCGCGCGCACACACACACACACACACACACACACACACACACACACACACACACACACACACACACACACACCTTCTACTGCATAACAACTACCGCTACTACCACTACTAGTACTACCACTACTACCACTATCACCACCACCACCACCAATACTACTACTACCACCACCACCACCACCACCAATACTACTACTACTACTATCACCCACCACCACCACCACCCACCACCACCACCACCACTACTACTACTACTACTACTACCACTACTACTGTTCCACGTCGACAGGGAAGCGAAGTCAAGGTTAACCTTGGCCGTAGGGTGCAGTTGAAACTCGTTCTGCGAGAGGAGAGAGAGAGAGAGAGAGAGAGAGAGAGAGAAGAGAGAGAGAGAGAGAGAGTGTGAGTGTGTTACAGCTTGTGGTTACCTGATTACCTAAAATGCAGGCCAGAATGGAGTGCTTTGAGTGGTCGAATGAGTGGCTTTAAGGCGACGCTGATTGGCCCAATTGTTCTGGACGTGTTGCTGCCTCTTTCTCTCTCTCTCTCTCCTCTCTCTCTCTCTCATCTCTCTCTCTCTCTCTCTCTCTCTCTCTCTCTCTCTCTCTCTCTCTCTCTCTCCTCTCTCTCGTCCCTCTCTCTCTCTCTCTCTCTCTCTCTCCCTCCTCACCTGCAAACTATAAACACTCGAGCTCTCGTTGACAAAATCCCATCGACTGTGTGTGTTTGGATCCCAAGTGTGCATTTCATAGACGATTGGATGCCATAAACGCCAGGATCCAACCCGATGAGAGAGAGAGAGAGAGAGAGAGAGAGAGAGAGAGGGGTAAAACAAGTGACATTTTTAGCCATCACGACGCCAGTTACACTATTTTTTACACATGATATTTTCCGGAAAACTTGAAATTCTTCTTTGCATAATATTGCCTGGGATGGATTTTTCTTTTTCTTTTACTGTGTGTGTGTGTGTGTGTGTGTGTGTGTGTGTTTGAAGGTCCTTGCAGTCTTTTTATAGCTATCTAGTTTTAATCTTTTTTCCCCACACGAAGGTATTTTTGTGTTTCGAAATTTGTTCCTATATTTTTATTCTGTTTTTTGTCGTCATTTGAAGGTTTTTCTCTTCATGTGTTTTGATGGGTATGATTTTTTTATGTTCTTTGACTAGTTTATATTCACTTAGAGTATTTAGTCATGTGTTTGTTACTACTACTATAGACTACCACTACTACTACTACTGCTACAATTACTACCACTACTACTACTACTGCTACAATTACTACCACTACAATTACTACTACTACTATATACTACCACTACAATTACTACTACTACTACTACAATTACTACTACTACTACTATATTCTACCACTACTATTACTAGTACTACTTCTACTGCTACAATTACTACCACTACAATTACTACCACTACAATTACTACCACTACAATTACTACCACTAATACTACCTCTACTATATACTACCACTACAATTACTACTACTACTGCTACAATTACTACCACTACTACTACTACTGCTACAATTACTACCACTACTACTGCTACAATTACTACCACTACAATTACTACTACTACAATTACTACCACTACTGTTACTACTTCTACTGCTACAACTACTACTACTACAATTACTACAATTACTACCACTACAATTACAGTACTACTACTTCTACTACAATTACTACTACTACAATTACTACCACTACAATTACTACTACTACTATATACTACTACTACAATTACTACCACTACAATTACTACAACTACTATATACTACCACTACTACTACAATTACTACCACTACAATTACTACAACTACTATATACTACCACTACTACTACAATTACTACCACTACAATTACTACTACTACTATATACTACCACTACTATTACTACTACTACTACTTCTACTGCTACTATATACTACCACTACTATTACTACTGCTACTATATACTACCACTACTATTACTACTGCTACTATATACTACCACTACTATTACTACTGCTACTATATACTACCACTACTATTACTACCACTACTATATACTACCACTACTATATACTACCACTACTACAATTACTACCACTACTATTACTACTGCTACTATATACTACTATTACTACTGCTACTATATACTACCACTACTATTACTACCACTACTATATACTACCACTACTACAATTACTACCACTACAATTACTACTACTACTATATACTACCACTACTATATACTACCACTACTATTACTTTTACTACTTCTATTTCTACTACTACAATTACTACTACTACTATATACTACCACTACTATATACTACCACTACTATATACTACCACTACTATATACTACCACTACTATATACTACCACTACTATAAACTACCACTACTAATACTTTTACTACTTCTACTTCTACAATTACTACTACTACTATATACTACCACTACTATATACTACCACTACTATATACTACCACTACTATATACTACCACTACTAATACTTTTACTACTTCTATTTCTACTAATACTACTACAATTACTACTACTACTTATACTACTATTACTACAATAACTACCAGTACAATTACTACTACTACTACTACTACAATTACTACCATTACAATTACTACTACTACTACAACAATTACTACCATTACAATTACTACTACTACAATTACTACTACTACTATATACTACCACTACTACTACTACTACTATATACTACCACTACTATTACCACTACTACTACTACTACTATATACTACCACTACTATTATTACTACTACTTCTATTTCTACTTTTACTACTACAACTACTACCACTACAATTACTACTACTACTATATACTTCCACTACTATTTTTATTACTACTACTACTACTTATACTACTACTACAACAAGTACTACCACTACAATTACAGTACTACTACTACTACTACTACCACTACAAGTACTACCACTACAATTACAGTACTACTACAACAATTACTACCACTACAATTACAGTACTACTACTACTACTACTACAAGTACTACCACTACAATTACAGTACTACTACAACAATTACTACCACTACAATTACAGTACTACTACTACTACAACAATTACTACCACTACAATTACAGTACTACTACTACTACAACAAGTACTACCACTACAATTACAGTACTACTACTACAAGTACTACCACTACAATTACAGTACTACTACTACTACAACAAGTACTACCACTACAATTACAGTACTACTACTACAAGTACTACCACTACAATTACAGTACTACTACTACAAGTACTACCACTACAATTACAGTACTACACTACTACTACTACTACAAGTACTACCATTATAATTACTACCACTACAATTACAGTACTACTACTACTACTACAACAAGTACTACCACTACAATCACAGTACTACTACTACTACTACAACAATTACTACCACTACAATTACAGTACTACTACTACTACAAGTACTACCATTATAATTACTACCACTACAATTACAGTACTACTAATACTACAATTACTACCATTATAATTACTACCACTACAACTGCTACTACTACTACTACTACTACTACTGCAACTACTTATACCACTATTACTACTACTACTACCACTACCACTACTACTTTAACTATGTAACAATACACTAAACTTACATTTTAGCCTTGTTAGTATATCCCCTCCTCCTCCTCCTCCTCCTCCTCCTCCTCCTCCTCCTCCTCCTCCTTCCTGCCGACCTCTGTGGGTGGGGAGGAGCCTTCAACTTTGCTATTCTTTTACCTCTAACACGTAAACCTGTAGTGGTAAGTCAAACAGGCAGCCTCGTTTGCCCCAGTAGACCTGTTGCTGTCTGTTCTTCCTTTGTATTCCTTTGTATATATTTCTCCTCCTCCTCCTCCTCCTACTCCTCCTCCTCCTACTCCTCCTCTTTCACCTCCTAATCCTATGTAAAAATCCTCCTCCTCTTTCACCTCCTCCTCCTCCTCCTCCTCCTCCTCCTCCTCCTCTCCATTTCCTTCTTTTGCAAGCACCCTCTCACACCTCATTGCTCTCCCCGACAACATCTTAAGCCACCACACACTCTCTCTCTCTCTCCTTCTCTCTCTCCTCTCCTCCTCTCTCTCCTCTCTCTCTCTCTTCTCTCTCTCTCTCTCTTCTCTCTCTCTTTCTCTTTCCTTACCCTCTATTTCTTAACCAAAACACCATAATCATTCTCCTCCTGCTCCTCCTCCTCCTCCTCCTCTTCCTCTTCCTCTTCCTCTTCCTCTTCCTCTTCCTCTCCTCCTCCTCCTCCTCCTCCTCCTCCTTCACAACAACGAAATTTTACAACTTAATACTCTCAGAAACTCTCTCCTCCTTTCCCTCCTTTCCCTCCTTTCCCTCCTTTCTTCTGTCTTCCCCTTTTATTCCTCTCTCCCTCTTCCCCTTTTATTCCCCTCTCCCTCTTCCTCCCTCCTTCCCCTCTTTGCTTCTGCGAGGGGAGTTACACGTGTCATCTTGAGGTAATCTTGACTTAGAGGGGAAAGGAAGGAAGGAGGAGGAGGAGGAGGAGGAGGAGGAGGAGGAGGAGGAGGAGGAAGAGGAGGAGGAAGAGGAGAAGGAAGAGGAGAAGGAAGAGGAGAAGGAAGAGGAGAAGGAAGAGGAGGAGGAGGAGGAGGAGGAGGAGGAGGAGGAGGAGGAGGAGGAGGAGGAGGAGGAATGAGGAATCTTACTGAGTGACTGAGAAGATGGCGTTAGAAGGAAAATATGTATACCTAGGAATACATAGGAATACATAGGAGTAACAGACACCAGGAGACCTATTGGTCCATGACGAGGGTATCTGCTGAACTACATACTACTAACTACAACTACTACATGTAAGAAAACTGTTGGAAAATGATACCATGTCCCTAAAGAAGATAGGAACATGGAAGTTTCGTAGTGAAGAATGATAGTATATGAAATATGCTAACTACAACTACCACTAACACTAATCGATCCGGGGGACTATAATATGAATTCGCAGGGCACTATCAATACCCATTTACTTTACAGTGCGCGTCAAGTCTGTTTTTAAATGAAGCTATTGTGCTGGCTTCGACAACATTTGCTGGTAACTTGTTCCATCGATCAACAACTCTAACATTGAAATAATTTTTACGAAGATCAGTGATGCAACGTTGACCATTCAGTTTAAAACCATCGTTTCTTGTTGTCACTCGAGTTGAAAGCTCGAATAGGTTCTCTTGATTAATGACATCAAATCCTTTTAGGATCTTAAAGGTTTCTATCAAGTCCCCACGGATTCTACGATCCTTTAAGGAAAACATATTAAGTCTCTCTTCATAAGATGAATTTCGCAGAGATGGTATTAGTTTGGTTGCTCTTCTTTGCACTGATTCCAATTTTGCTTGGTCTTTTACGAAACAGGGTGACCAGAAGTGAACGGCATATTCTAAGTGCGGCCTAACCAAGGACGTGTATAATTGTGTCATTACTTTCGGAGTTTTATGTTCAAAGTTGCGTTTAATAAAGCCCAACATCATATTAGAATTTTTACTGGCAGCTAGGCAATGCGGATTGGTTGAGGTTATGTAGGAAGAAGAGGAGGAAGAGAAAGAAGAGGGATGAAGAAAGAGGAGGATGAAGGAAGAGAAGGATGAAGAGAGAGAGGAGAGAGAGAGAGAGAGAGAGAGAGAGAGAGAGAGAGAGAGAGAGAGAGAGAGAGAGAGAGAGAGTTAATTGAAGAATTGCTTAATTCTCTTTGAACTCAATCAATTTCTTAATCCTTCCCTCCCTTCCCTCCTTCCCTCTTCCTTCTTCCTTCCCTCCCTTCCCTCCTTCCCTCCCTTCCCTCCTACCCTCCCTTCCCTCCCTTCCCTCCCTTCCTTCTTCCTTCCCACTTCCTTCCCTCCCTTCCCTCCCTTCCCTCTTCCTTCCCTCCCTTCCCTCTTCCTTCCCTCTCTTCCTTCCCTCCCTTCCCTCTTCCTTCCCTCCCTTCCCTCTCCCTTCCCTCCTTCCCTCTTCCTTCCCTCCTTCCTTCTTCCTTCCCTCCTTCCTTCTCTTCCTTCCTTCTTCTTTCTCTCCTCCCTTCCCTCCCTTCCCTCTTCCTTCCCTCCCTTCCCTCTTCCTTCCCTCCCTTCCCTCTTCCTTCTCTCCTTCTCTTCCTTCACTTCTTCCTTCCCTCCTTCTCTCCTTCCTTCTTCCTTCCCTCCTTCCTTCTCTCCTTCCTTCTTCTTTCCTTCTCTCCTTCCCACTTCCTTCCTTCCCTCCTTCTCCCTTTCCCTCCTCCCTTTCCCTGCATTAGTTTTTACCTCCCTATACAACTAAATCCTCTGTCCTCTTGGTCTTTTCAGATAGAATTTCTCTTGAGTCATTCTCCTCTCTCTCTCTCTCTCTCTCTCTCTCTCTCTCTCTCTCATCTCTCTCTCTCCTCTCATCCTCTCTCCTCTCTCTCTCTCTCCTCTCTCTCCCTCTCTCTCTCTCTCTCTCTCTCTTGAAGTAATCATCTTAGCTGGAAGAGAACACATTAGCGTAAAGCCGCCTCCTCCTCCTCCTCCTCCTCCTTCTCCTCCTCCTCCTCCTCATACGTCGTTTACAAACACGCTAAGTTTTCTTTAGAGATTTTCCCCGTCGTAACACACCTTTGCATTTCATTTAAACGCGAGCTTTATATTTTTCCCCCAACTAACACCCCACACCCACCCCCAAGGGGAAAAACAGTAAAACCCGCATTGATAGTGAGTAAAAAAAATTTTCTATAACTTTGCCCGGTCTATGTCCAAATTTGAAAATTTATTTGTCCCTTTTTTTTTAAATAACGAAAACTTTTTTTTTTAGTTCATCTGAAAAGCATTTCGTGGCATTCTTAAAACGGGTAAAAGGGTGTGGTTTTTTCCACTAAATTTTTTTGGAAAAAGTTTTCCCCTGGGACTGACCGCCCTTTAGATTTTGGCCCAAACCCCCGCGTCCCCCCCTTTCCCAAATCCTGAGAGGGGAGGGGGGGGAAAATAGAAGAGAGAGAGAGAGAGAGAGAGGGGAGGGGAGAGAGAGAGAGAGAGAGCCCCAAACGTTTCCCAAAAAGATTAACAAGCGCATTTACATCATTTTGGGCCCCCAAAAAATTTTCCCGTTTTTTTTTAAATTCCCGAGTTGCCGTACATCTTTTTAAAAACCCCCGCCCGCTAATATTTTTTTTTCAGCATGCCTTCCTTCTGGGAAAGTGCCCGGGATTGCGGGGAAAATTTCCCCCCCCCAAAAATTTCATCCCTCCACAGCCTGTAGATTTTGTGTCTTTTTCAACAAGCAAGAAAAAACCCTTCGACTGTCCCAATGATCTAAAAAGTCAGACAGTATCCGTGAGATTTATGACTTTAAAAGGGGAAGGCTGTTGCCATCATTTCCCTTTCCTCCACCCCAACCCACCCCCTGCCATCACCTCGCCCTCCCCCTTCCCCCTCCTTTTCCCCTTTCTTCCCCCCTCGATAACCCCCCCTCCTCAAACCCCCCTTCCTCCTAAACCCTCCCCCACCAAATTTTCCCCCCGAAACCCCATCCCTTTAAAAATTCCTCCCCCCCTTTTAAATCTACCCGGCCCCCTATCCACATCCCCTTTCTTTTCTAAACCCCCAAACCCCCCAAACCACCTCCCCCTCCTTCTCCACCTCCTCCACCTCCCCTCCTCCTCCTCCTCCCCCCTCCTCCTCCCTCCTCCTCCTCCTCCTCCCCCTTTCCCTCACTCCTCACGCCACCTCCTCCTCCTCCCTCGTTTTCCCCTCGTTTTCTTCCCCTGCCCCCTTTGCCCCAAAATAAGGCGGGGGCCCACGACGCCCAAACGCAGTCAAGGCCCCCTCAAACCCGATCAAAACTTACAAAAAATTTCGGGTTCCTTGGGAAATAAAGGAAAAACGTACACGAGACCAGATTGATGGGGGACCAATTCTCCGGGGAAAACTGGGGGTTTTTTGGGGTGGGGTCACGATTGAAAAAAAAAAAAGGCGTTTCTTTTTTCCCCAGGACCAAGACTCGACATCACTGCAGCCTGGGGATGACGTCAAAAAGAAACAACAAAAACACTGTCATCCATCAGGAACAAACCCGGACTTGAAACAGAAAAGCGGATCTGAGAAATTCTGGAAAAGTACGGGAAAGTTTGACCCGGGAAAATTAAAGAATAAAACTAATCATCATTATTTCGGGAATTCCCCCCAGACTAGGGGGAGGCCGACTTTTTAGAAAAAGCTTTTGGGCGCAAATAACCACTGGGGGTCTTTTTGGGGCCCAAAAGGAAAATTTTAACTTCGAAAACTTCTGGGAAAATTTTCTACGAGGATCCCATCCGGGTTTTGAGGTTTTCCATCCTATTTGGGGATGAGGGACCCCAAACCTCAGCCCCGCGGCCATGCACGATTGGCGTCTCCCAAAATTTAAAATTTTTCCCTTCTTACAGATAAAAAAACGACGGGGCGGACGGCGGTACCCGCATCACCTTAACCCCTTTCTCCCCCACAGCAACGCGGGGTCACGCCCCCTTTTTCCGCAAATCCCTAATAAAAGAAAAACAAAAATCAACGCCCTAAACATTTGGCCCGGGGTAGATGCCCTCCCGGGAAAACACCACGCGGTTTCCAAAAACTATCAAGGAATTTAAAATTACTCTACACAAATGCCAGAAGCATTTTTTTAAAAAGGGGTAACAAAATTTTTGCAACGTTTTTTGGGCCGAAACCCCAGTTTATCGTCAGTATCAAGAGTTGGGTCAACCAAAAAAAAACTTTTTTAGCTAAAATACCCCTTCCAGGCTATAAAACATTCCTAAATTGTCGCACCATAAAGCGGGTGGAGGGGTCTTTCCCTTTCCATTAAAAAAATTTGCAACAATCGAAATCGAAAAAGAAAACAGTAAATTAGGACTCAGTCTACGCAAAGATTAGAAAAAAGGGTTTTAAACTCCCAAAACTATTGGGACAATATTCGCCTCCCAAATTTTTAATGCGGAAGTAGTTTTGCCCCCTTATGACGAGATAAAGTCAGTTGTGAAAATAATAACGATAAAATTATTTGGGGAGTTTTTTAACCCAAACCTCATAAAAACCTGGATAAAAATTCTGCTGTAGAAAAGGTATGGGATTGCTTGATTTGTGAACGAAAAATTTTTAAAAATCAGGGGGCCCCGTGAGCCTAAAAGGGATAAATATCCAAATTTAGTTTTCACTACCGCATTGTTTCTGATTGTTTAAACTGCGATATGGGTTTGAACATTTGGCAAACAGTGATCACAGGCTAATCAATGGGGGCAAAAATTTGGGCAATGTGACATCACAAAAATGGGTTATTGCCCCAAATTATAAAAACCCGTTTCACGAAAAATCAGCAGGGTACAAAGGGGCGAAGTTGAAGGGATTGCCTACTAAATGGTAAAAACCCAAAAAACTTTGGGGGAAAATGTATTCACTAATAAACCCCAATCGGTGGGGGAAAAAACATTTTCCCCAAAATGGTAAGAAAACTTTTGAATAAAAAACCAGCCCCCTTGGGTTTTTGAAATAATGAGATCCAAAAAATCATTGGCAGAAAGCGCCGAGCGTATAAAGTTTAAAAACGATCAAATGCAGGGCTGCATTCTTTGAGAATAACCCAAAGACGTCCCAAAGTCGCTGCCCAAAAAAATAATTAAATCTAAAAGCGCGTGTATGAAAAAAAAAAATTGCAAAGGGAAACCAAATCCAAAAACCCCAAAAGGGTCTTCAAAAACGTTTGAAGGAAGAAAAAGTCAAAACAAGTTTGGGAAACCCCTGAAAGATAAAAATAATATCTTGGTAATGATAATAAAAAAATTTTGGGGGTTCGTACCAAAAATACTTTTTTAAAGCGGTAAATTTTTTAAAAAAGGGCGAACTCCCTTAACCCGAACCAGTAAAAATGTATGCGGGGGCTCGAAAGGGGTGACTGGTAATAGGAGAAAATAAAATTTGACGAATATCAAAGTATTTGCCCGAAATTTTACCCAGCAAAATTTCCCTGGGGGTGGACGAATCTCGCCGCGACTCTTTGCGAATGTCGTCCAAATTCCTCCCATTAAAAATTATTATTTTCCCAAAAAATCGCCAAGTGAAAAAAAAGTTTCCCAGTATTTTTGGAAAAATTAAACTAATGTGACACCATATTCAAGAAAGGGAGTAAGGGGCCTCCAAATAATTTTCGCCCATTTTGTCTCGTCCCCTGATTGTTAAAAAATTTTAGAAATATTGCGGATAAAATAGTGTCTTTTTTCGTGAAAAAAACTCTATACTAAACTCCCCGCATGGATTTCGAAAAAAGGGGATCCTGCTTAACAAACCCTGGATTTTTTTAAATTTTATTTAAATTTAAAATGGGACGCCCAAAAATTTCCCCCGGATTTAAATTTTGCCTTGATTTTCAAAGCCTTTGATACAGTTTTCCCCATAAACGACTGTTGACCCGCTAAGGGCACCTTGGGATAGGGGAGCAAATTTTGTTCATGGATTGTCGATTGGGTTTCAAATCGGGGAAAAAACGGGTAGTAATAAAAGGTTTAGGGGATCTGATTGGTTTAGATGTCCTATTTGGGGGGCCTCAGGGGTCGGTCCCTTGGGGCCTACCTTTTTCTGATATATATCAACGATCTGGGGCCCCCCGGGCTTGTATCTAAATATCAAAAATTTTCAGATGACACCAAAATTTGGGGGGTAAAGCTATACTTTGAAAAACTGCGAACTCATACAAAATGATCTCGACAAAATATCAGATTGGAGTGATAAATGGCTATTAAAATTTTAATTCCCATAAATGTAAAGTAAAAGCATATAGGGAACGATAACCCAAATATAAATATCAAATGCAAATAATCGTTAACTGAAGTAAAAGCAGGAAAAAAATTTAGGTGGAATCATCTAATATCTGAAAACCCGTTCCCCCTTGCCTAGCTGCCAGGAAAAAGGCAAAAATGATTTGGGCCTTTTTTAAAGTAATTTGAAAATAAAACTTTCCAAAGTAAAGACACAAATTTTAACACCTTCCCTTTTGGGTTTGGCCGCACTTTGGGAAAATGCCGTTCAAATTTTGGGCGCCCTGTTTGGAAAATCAACCAAATTTTGGGAAACAGTGCAAGAAAACCCCAAAAAAATTTCCCCTCTCTGGGGAAATTTTTCTTTTGAAGAGAGACTGCGGAAATTAATATGTTTTCCCTTTAAGGATCGTAAAAATCCGTGGGGACTTTTTAAAAAACCTTTAAGATCCTAAAAGGGTTTTGGGAAAAGTTATTTAAACAAGGAACCTATTTTGAGGGTTTCAACTCAAGTGACCAAAAAGAAATAAAGGTTTAAAACTAAACGGGCAACTTGCATCCCCCGATCTCCCCTAAAAAATTTTTCAATGTTGTCGTTGATCGATGGAACAATTTCCAGCAAAAAGTTTCCGAGCCAACACAAAAACTACTTAAAAAACAACCCTTTTTGCCACTGTAAAAATAAATGGGTTTGAAAAGTGCGAATTTTGTATTTTAGTCCCCCCCCTTCGATTAGTTTTTGTGGGAGTGGTAGTTGTAGTTAGTATTTTTTTTATATTTTATCATTTCTGCCCTATGAAATTCCATGTTTCCCCTTTCCCTTAGGGGCCTGGTAAACATTTTCCCAAATGTTTTTTCCCTTAAAAAGTAGTTGGGTAGTTTGTTTTTAGTTTCGCAGATTCCCTCGCTATGGACCAAAAGGGCTCCTGGTGTCTGTTTTTTTTCCCATTAATCCTATGTAATCCTTTCCCCCTCCTTTCACTCCTTTGCTTTACTGCTTAACCCCCTTTAATTTTTTTTTACTTTCAATTTTTTTTATTTTTTTAACAAGTTTAAAATTTTTTAAAAGTGCAAATTTTTCGGGTTTTTAGTTACTAATTTTTTATTTTTTGGGGTCAATTTTTCGTCCCCATACAGCACTCACTCATACACCCCACGACCATTGCACCCCCACTTTTTGTCAAGTGGATAGAGCGTTGGGGGGCCCTTCTGGGTTTGCCATTTTGAATTATTGGTTTGGTTTGCTTTCCCTTTTTTTCCCGGGGTTTTGAACAAACCCCCTCACCAATCACCCCCCCCACTTTACTCACCCCCAAAACTCAAACCCACACCCCCTCCCAAACACACCTTTAAACACACACACAAACACACCCACCCCTCACTCACCCCCCACACACACACACCCCACTCATTCATTCCTCACCCACACACTCATTCACACTCCCTCCACCCACACACCCCCTCACTCACTTTACTCCAAAACCCCCTCACTCAGCCCAAAACCCCTCACTCACCCACACACTCACTCAGCCACACACTCACTCTGCCAGCCACTCACTCAGCCACACACTCACTCACCCACACACTCACTCAGCCCCCAAAACCCTCACTTTACCCAACACTCACTTTAGCCCCACACCCACTCACCCACCACTCACTTCCCGCCACACATCAATCAGCCCCCCACTCCCTCGCCACACACTCACTCTGCCAGCCACTCATGCACATATTCACGCACTCAGCTTTACCGAGAATAACCTTTTCATCCACTTAAGCCAAGATTTCGTTTCAACACTTTTTAAGATTTCGTTTCATCTCTTTGCGAACCAACTTGTATGAGGCAATACTTGAGGGTTCCTGCAGGTGTTGTATAGGGGAAGGGGGAAGAAAAAGTTTTGGAAAAGTGGAAAAGGGAAAGGGGGGGAGGAAAAAAAATTTAGAAATTAATGAGAAGGTAATGTTTTTAAGTGTTAAAATGTGAAGTGTTTTAAAATAAGGGAGAATTGTTTTAAAATAAGGGAGAATTGTTTTAAAATAAGGGAGAATTGTTTTAAAATATGGGAGAAGTGTTTTAAAATATGGGAGAATTGTTTTAAAATATGGGAGAAGTATTTTAAAATATGGGAGAAGTGTTTTAAAATATGGGAGAAGTGTTTTAAAATATGGGAGAAGTGTTTTAAAATTTGGGAGAAGTGTTAAAATATGGGAGAAGGGTTTTAAAATATGGGAGAAGTGTTTTAAAATATGGGAGAAGTATTTTAAAATATGGGAGAAATTTTTTAAAATATGGGAGAATTGTTTTAAAATATGGGAGAATTGTTTTCAAATATGGGAGGTGTTTTAAAATAAGGGAGAATTGTTTTAAAATATGGGAGAATTGTTTTAAAATATAGGAGTGTTTTAAAATATGGGAGAAGTGTTTTAAAATAAGGGAGAAGTGTTTTAAAATATGGGAGAAGTGTTTTAAAATATGGGAGAAGTGTTTTAAAATATGGGAGAAGTGTTTTAAAATATGGGAGAAGTGTTTTAAAATATGGGAGAAGTGTTTTAAAATATGGGAGAAGTGTTTTAAAATATGGGAGAAGTGTTTTAAAATATGGGAGAAGTGTTTTAAAATATGGGAGAAGTGTTTAAAAATATGGGAGAATTGTTTTAAAATATGGGAGAATTGTTTTAAAATATGGGAGGTGTTTTAAAATAAGGGAGAAGTGTTTTAAAATATGGGAGAAGTGTTTTAAAATATGGGAGAAGTGTTAAAATATGGGAGAAGTGTTTTAAAATATGGGAGAAGTGTTAAAATATGGGAGAAGTGTTTTAAAATATGGGAGAAGTGTTTTAAACTATGGGAGAAGTGTTTTAAAAGAAGGGAAGTGTTTTAAAAGAAGGGAAGTGTTTTAAAAGAAGGAAAGTGTTTTAAAAGAAGGAAAGTGTTTTAAAAGAAGGAAAGTGTTTTAAAAGAAGGAAAGTGTTTTAAAATAAGGGAAAAGTTTAAAAAGAAGGGAAAAGTTTAAAAAGAAGGGAAGTGTTTTAAAAGAAGGGAAGTGTTTTAAAAGAAGGGAAATGTTTTAAAAGAAGGGAAAATGTTTTAAAAGAAGGGAAAATGTTTTAAAAGAAGGGAAAAGTGTTTTAAAAGAAGGGAAAAGTGTTTTAAAAGGGGAAAAGTTTTTTAAAAGAAGGGAAAAGTGTTTTAAAAGAAGGGAAAAGTGTTATAAAATATCGGAAAAGTGTTTAAAAAGAAGGGAAAAGTGTTAAAATATGGGAAAAGCGTTTTAAAATATGGGAAAAGTGTTTTAAAACAAAGGAAACGTGTTTTGAAATATGGGAAAAGTGTTTCAAAATATGGGAAAAGTGTTTCAAAATATGGGAAAAGTGTTTAAAAAGAAGGGAGAAGTGTTTTAAAATATGGGAAAAGCGTTTTAAAATATGTGAAGTGTTTTAAAATATGGGAAAAGGGTTTTAAAATATGGGAAAAGTGTTTAAAAAGAAGGGAAAAGTGTTTTAAAATATGGGAAAAGCGTTTTAAAATATGGGAAAAGTAATAAAATATGGGAAAAGTGTTTTAAAATATGGGAAAAGTGTTTTAAAAGAAGGGAAAAGTTTAAAAAGGGAAAAGTGTTTTAAAAGAAGGGAAAAGTGTTTTAAAAGAAGGGAAGTGTGTTTTAAAATATGGGAAAAATGTTTTAAAATATGGGAAAAGTGTTTTAAAATAAGGGAAAAGAGATTTAAAAAGAGGTGAAAAGAGTTTGAAAGGAAGGGAAAAGAGTTTGAAAGGAAGAGAAAAGAGTTTGAAAGGAAGGGTAAGAAGAAGGGAAGGAAAAGAAGAGTTTGGCAAGGAGAAAAAAGACTCAAAAGAGGTGACAAGGGTTTAATTAAAAAGAAGTCAATAGAGTTTGAAAATATCGAAAAGGGAAAAGTGAAAATATAAGGAAAGAAAAAAAGGGAAAGAAGAAGAAAAGCTGAAGAGACAAGAAAGAGAGACATTGAAATTACGATGTCACCAAAAACTGTCGCGAAGGAAATAAAAGTTTGTAGAAAATAAAAACTTTGGAAAAAATGTTTGTTAAAGGTTAAATAAAGATAGAAAGTTTATAAGAGGAGGGAGAGAGGGGGAGGGGGGGAGGGGAGGAGGGGGGGGGGAGAGAAGAGGGAGGAGGAGGGGGGGAGGGGAGAAGGGGGAGAGAAAAGAGGAGAAGGGGGAGAGAAAAGAGGAGAAGGGGGAGAGAAAAGAGGAGAAGGGGGAGAGAAAAGAGAGGAGGAGGTGGAGAGAAGAGGGAGGAGGAGGGGGGAAGGGGAAGGAGTAGGGGGGGAAGGGGAAGGAGGAGAGAAGAGGGAGGAGGAGGGGAGAAAAGAGGGAGCAGGAGGAGGAAAGAAGAGATAATGGTGACAGCGAAAGAGAGAGAGAGAGGAGAGAGAGAGAGAAGAGAGAGGAGAAGGAGAGAGAGAGAGAGGAAAGAGGAAGAAAGTGAGAGTTTGAGGGAGGAAGGGAGAAAAGAGTTTTAAAAGGGAGAGAAATGTGAGTTGAGGAAGTCACACAAGTGGTTGAGGGAGAGGAGGAGAGAGGAGGAGGAGGAAGAAGAAGAGGAGGAAGAAGAGGAGGAGGAGAATGTTAGGAGGAGGTGGAGGAAATAATAAAGAGCAAATTGAGAGAGAGAGAGAGAGAGAGAAGAGAGAGGAGAGAGAGAGAAGAGAGAGAGAGAGAGAGAGAGAATATGTTTAGGAGATGGAGAAGATGAATAAAGAGCAAATTAGAGAGAGAGAGAGAGAGAGAGAGAGAGAGAGAGAGAGAGAGAGAGAGAGAGAGAGAAGAGAGAGAGAAAATAATGTTTAGGAGATGGAGAAGATGAATAAAGAGCAAATTTAGAGAGAGAGAGAGAAGGAGGAGAGAGAGGAGGAGAGGAGGGAGAGAGAGAGAGAGAGAGAGAGAGAGAGAGAAGAGAGAGAGGAGAGAAAATAAATGTTTAGGAGATGGAGAAGATGAATAAAGAGCAAATTTAGGAGAGAGAGAGAGAGAGAGAGAGAGAGAGAGAGGAGAGAGAGAGAGAGAGAGAGAGAGAGAGAGAGAGAGAGAGGAAAATAAATGTTTAGGAGATGGAGAAGATGAATAAAGAGCAAATTTAGAGAGAGAGAGAGAGAGCTTGGATATATTATGTAAACTTATATATTTAACATCAAAGTTAAGAACAATATAAATAACAGTTTTAATAGATAAGGCAAAGGTAATTAGAGATCATTAATATCACGGCCAATTAATTAACCTTACTAGAAGCAGCCTAATATATCTGTCTAATTACCACGGTATTGTATAATTAATCGCGCGCTGAAATGTATACCAGTTCATTATTATTATTTGCATTATTATTATTATTATCATTATTAGTAGTAGTATTTTTCATATCAATATTTAGACTTTCAACCAATTAGAAATATATTTTTGCGCATTTATTTTTCTATTTCCCCTTTTTTCGTCATTTGGTTTATTTTTGGTTTATTTTCGTCATTTGGTTTATTTTGGTTTTATTTTAGTTATTTGGTTTATTTTGGTTTTATTTTCGTCATTTGATTCATTTTGGCTTTATTTTCGTCATCATTTGGTTTATTTCGGTTTTATTTTCGTTATCATTTGGTTTGTTTTAATTTTATTGCCGTCATCATTTGGTTTGTTTTGGTTTTATTTGTTTTATTTTCATCATTTGGTTTATTTTGGATTTATTTTAATCATTTGGTTTGTTTTGGTTTTATTTTCGTCATAATTTGGTTTATTTTCGTTTTATTTTAGTCATTTGGTTTATTTTGGTTTTATTTTCATTTGGTTTATTTTGGTTTTATTTTCGTAATCATTTGGTTTATTTTGGTTTTATTTTCATCATTTGGTTTATTTTGGTTTTATTTTCGTCATCATTTGGTTTATTTTGGTTTTATTTTCGTCGTCATTTGGTTTATTTTGGTTTTATTTTCATCATTTGGTTTATTTTGGTTTTATTTTCGTCATGATTTGGTTTATTTTGTTTTATTTTCGTCATCATTTGGTTTATTTTGGTTTTATTTCCGTCATCATTTGATTTATTTTGGTTTAATTTTCGTCATTTGGTTTATTTTGGTTTTATTTTCGTCATCATTTGGCTTATTTAAGTTTTATTTTCGTCATCATTTGGTTTATTTTTGTTTTATTTTCATCATTTGGTTTATTTTGGTTTTATTTTCGTCATCATTTGGTTTATTTTGGTTTTATTTTCGTCATCATTTGGTTTATTTTGGTTTTATTTTCGTCATCATTTGGTTTGTTTTAGTTTTATTTTCGTCATCATTTGGTTTATTTTTAGTTTGTTCGGCGCTTAGGAATAACAGAGACGATGAATTATACAAAAAAAATTCAAAAAAACGTAAAATCAATCTGTTATATGAAGCAGGTCAATGTGATCAATAATGAATATCAATTTAAATAATAATAATTATATATAAACTTGATCAATAATAAATAAATCATGTCAACATTTCATTGCTGTCAAGAAAATCACCGGTGTTTAGAATTTTGCGAAACAAAAAAATATATACCTATGAAAAGACAACAAAATAACGCAAAGCCTAATAGTATAAAGGATTGAATACTATAAGGCTAATAGTATAAAGGATTGAATACTATAAGGCTAATAGTATAAAGGATT
>JACEEZ010003152.1:47500-50000 GCA_016584305.1 Chionoecetes opilio
AATTGAAGTCCTTTGAGCTTCATGATTTATTTTGTCACTATATAATGTATAGTAAAATTTGAGTTATTAATAAGTTTTCCTTGCATAATATTATATTTTGCATCGATTGAATCTGTATACTAGTATATACGACATAAAGGATTGATGATGATGACTACTACTACTACTACTACTACTACTCTGTCGTTCACTACTGCCTCGTGTACTGCGGAAGTAAAACGCTTAGTGTTATTTATTGTCTGTTTGTCTGTGTGTATAAATATATATAATCTACATCTAGTTGTCAGCCACATGCTTCTACGTTCAAACACCTGTGTCGGTGTGGGTGTCGGTGTGGGTGTGGGTGTGTGTGTGGGTGTGTGTCGGTGTGGGTGTGTGTGTGTGGGGGGGGAGGGGGGGGAGGAGGAAGATAAACAGTACACGAACATGAAATCACAACACACACACACACCACACACACACACACACACACACACACACACACACACCACACACACACCACACACACACCAACACACACACCCACAACCAACAACCAAACACACACAAAAACAACACACACACACACACACACACAACACACACCACACACACAACACACACACACACACACACACACACACCAACACACACACCAACACACACACCACACACACACCAAACACACCAACCCACACACACACACACACACCACACCACCCCAAACACACACACACACACACACACAATGGTACAGCCTTCATCCCTAACCACCAGCACACCACAACCTTCTCTCCCTCCTCTCTCCATGAAAAAACCTTCCTTCCCTTCCTTCTTTCTCTCCCATCACTACTTATCTCTGGTCTCAGCTCTTCCTTCTCTCCTCTCCTCCCATCTCTCTCTCTCTCTCTCCTCTCTCTCTCTTCCTCTCCTCTCTCTTTTGTCACGCTTCTAGTTCAGCCTTCACGGTTCGTTTTTACACATTTTCTCTCTTCTTTAGAATCTCTCTCTCTTCTCTCTCTCTCTCTCTCTCTCTCTCTCTCTCTCTCTCTCTCTCTCTCTCTCTCTCTCTTCTCTCCTCTTCATCTCTCTCTCTCTCTTATTTTTTCTTCCTTTGTCACTGTTTCTTTCTCCTACTTTTTTCTATTCAACAATACTGTAACATCTCTCTCTTCTCTCTCTCTCTCTCTCTCTCTCTCTCTCTCTATCCCCCAATCAGGTCTCTTTTCTCTCTCTCTCTCTCTCTCCTCTCTCTCTCTCCTCTCTCTCTCTCTCTCTGTCCATTCTTTCATTTTTCTTCCTTTGTCACTTTCATTGTTTTTTTCTTTCTCTCGTCTTCTCTCTCTCTCTCCTACTCATCTCTCTCCTCTCTCCTTCTCTCTCCTCTCTATCTCTCTCTCTCTCTCTCTCTCTCTCTCTCTCAGTGTGTCAACAATACTGACAGGTGTCTCTTTATTGCATTGCAGGTATGGTGACGTGGAACAGGTGTGCAAGAGTAACAGGTGTGGAGACAGATGTGGTGGCGGAGGAGGAAGTGGTAAGGTTGATAGATAGATACTCTATGATTGATTACAAATACTAACACATATGTATAAACAGATATAAAAATTAGATAGATAGATAGATATATTATAGATAGATCGATAGAGATAGATAGGTTAAATAGTAGATAATACAATAAAGAATAAGGAAAGAGGAGGTGGTAAGGTAAATAAGGTATAAATAAATAATAATAATAATAATAATAATAATAATAATAATAAACAAATATGAAAATTACAAGATAATACAATCTATAATAATATAAGCGAAAGTCTGTGTGTCTGTGTGTCCGCGATAGGTGCCGCCCCCAGTGGCGCAATCCCATCATATGGCACAGTTTTGGAACCAGGTCGACCAGGGGAACATTTTAAGGCCACTTTGGTGGATGATCCGATCACTTTTAATTTTTTTATTTTTAGTAGCCTATTAGCGAGAGTTGTGAAAAAAAGTGGGTTGCGAGAATTGAGGAAACCTTGATGTAGGGTGATGGGTAATGGGTGTGGGGTGATGGGTAATGGGTGAGTGAATGGGTGGGGGGTGATGGGTGAGGGAATAGGTGGGGGGTGATGGGTAATGGGTGAGTGAATGGGTGGTGGGTGATGGGTAAGGCGTTAATACATACATTTCTACATCCATGATTTCAGGAAAGATAGAAGGGGCTATCTGGAGAGTCTGTGTTTGGTGGGCCGAAGGCCCACCAATAGCCCTCCGCAGGAGCTCGCCAAAAAGTCCGATAGTCCGCTTTTTTGGCTAGTAAGAAATATAAATAATTAGAGGATTTATAGATTTAGAATATTAGTTTAAGCGAAAGGTTTCTCTCTCTCTCTCTCTCTCTCTCTCTCTCTCTCTCTCTCTCTCTCTCTCTCTCTCTCTCTCTCTCTCTCTCTCTCTCTCTCTCTCTCTCTCTCTCTCTCTTTCTAAAAGCAAAACAAAACATTAGGTTAGTTAAAAGGTGTGTGTGTGTGTGTGTGTGTGTGTC
>JACEEZ010003152.1:52500-53596 GCA_016584305.1 Chionoecetes opilio
ATTGCATGTTTTTATTGCGTTAGTTCCGCTTGCAACCAGACATTTACGCCCGATTTGAAGGCGTGCATGGAAGTGGTGAGGTGCAGGTCGGTCTGGCGCACCAAGGTGTTCCAGAGTCGACCATAGCGTGGTAGGATGGAGCGGAGGTAATGTTCCGTCCTCGCGAAGGGCACAGTCACCTGATGGTCGATGTTGTGGGCCTCACGGGTAGCATGGGAGGGCCTGGCACGTGGGTTGAGGCGCAGCTCTGCCAGTTGTAGGAGCTGCATCCTGTGAGCCTTGTACATGATGCACATGCCTGCCACGTCACGCCGCTACTGGAGAGGTTGAATGATCTGTGCAGCAGCCTTAGGGGTTTTCGGCCGGGCCAGCCGCTGGGCTCTGGCTTGAACCCGGTCAAGGAGGCCGAGGTATGACGGGGGGCAGGAGGACCATGCGAGGGGCGAGTATTCCATCAGGGAGCGGACTTGTGACTTGTAGAGTGTGCCGGCTCCCTGAGCGTCCAGGAGATGCGCGACGCGTCGGGATGCAGTTCAGTTTTTTCCCGGCAGTATCCTTGCGACTTTCCTGACGTGGCTGGTGTAAGTGAGGGCCCGAGTCGAACTCCACCCCTAGAATGTTGGCTGACTCCTGAGGTGTATTTTTCTGCCTTCCAGGAGAATGGCGTGTTGGTCCCAGTTGAAATGCATCTTGCCTGTGGGAGATGAGGACGGCTTGGGTCTTGTCTGGTGCAAAGGTGACTTGGGCCATCTCTTGCCCCAGGAGGCGATGCTCTGCAGTTCCTGGTTGATGCGAATGACTTGTTTGTTTTTGGGGTGTTGTGGCGGTCACTCCTCTCACAGGTGAATGTGAGAGTACAGTCGTCTGCGTACGCTCTTGCCTCAGGAAACAGCTGCAGGGTGTCGTTGAATAAACGTTCCATAGTAATGGCCCGAGTACACTTCCTTGAGGGACACTGGCTTTGATAGCATTTTCAGAGGGGGTGTGACCATTCACCACCACGCGCAGAGTTCTTTTCATGGAGGTAATCTTGCAGGAGGTGTAACAGGGCCCCCGCAGATCCCCAGGCTTCTCAGCTTGGTAGTGATGCCCGGGA
>JACEEZ010003153.1:0-39929 GCA_016584305.1 Chionoecetes opilio
CGCTTTTTTTCCCATTTTTTTTAAGGAGTTTCTTTCTTCTTTTTTTTGTTGCTTACACATCCAACCAAATATGTATTCATGCCTTATCGAATTGGGTTTAAACGACTAATTTTCCGAACTTTCTACCTTACCAACCCCCCCCCCCCCCTCTTTCCCCCAACCCTTCCGGTTTTATTGGAAAATGTCCATTTCTCAAATATTTAAAAAAGTTTGCTATCCAAAACCAACAGTTTTTTGGGAATATCTTATTCTTTATCCGGTAAAGGTGTTAAAAAAATAATAATCCCCCCCCCCAATTCCATCCCCCCCCCCCCTTCCCCCCCCCTTGCCCCCCCCCCCCTCCCAAACCCCACCATTAAAATCTTAACCCCCCCCCTTTCCCCCCCCTCCCCCCCCCACCCCCCCTCCCCCCCCCATCACCCCCCCCAAACCATAAATCACTGATGTGCATTTGAAGCATATAACCCAAAAATCACAAAATGGCAACCGCTTTAACCCTCGTTGACTTTAAATCAAAAACCCTTTAATAGTCCTAGGCTTTATGTGATCCTTTTAACAAAGTACTGCTAATTACGCATACCAAAATATTTTCCCGATACTAACATTTATCTATATTTATCATAAATTCACTGGGGAAAAAATTTGAAGAAAAAAAAATTGTTGAGTTGATTTTTAGCTTATTAGAAAAAAATTGGCATGCTGATTCCCAAAATCTGTAGTCTTTTTTTTTTCTACACGTAAATTTTTTCTTCCACAGCTTACCCCCAGATAAGCAAAATTCCACTTGTGGCTGTAGAAAAACTTGCCACTGATTGCGATTTGCTCATCGAAGCATGTGGAAACTTGTTTTCAGTTACAATTGAAAGGGGTGAAGTGTGTGCAGCCCCAATAGGTCGTACTATCAATTCTGCAAACAAAAAGCAGGATGTGGAATTAGGGGGATTTTTAGGCTTTTCTCTTAACCTTGTAAAAACATACCTTTTGTTTTTTCTATTTCGTTTTATGCTGTTTTTTTTTTTTTTCAAAGCTTTAACTATTCCAGCTTAGTGTTTTATTTACATGGGTAATATTTCTTTTGTTTCAATCATGTCTGCTCCTGCTATCTCGTCGAAAATGCCAAAACCCACCTGACTCCTTCTGCTATATTTGGGGTATTTAAACCCTTTTCCAATCAGAGGGCAAGCACAGCTATTTGTAAAAACAAGCATATTTCGCATATTTTAAAGGAACTCGGTGACAGGACAGCTAGGGGCCCCTCCAAAGTGTGAAGCATTGTCAGAGATTAGGATGTGGCCAAAAGGGAAACACGTGAAAATTTGGGCATTTGGTACCCCCAGGGTTTTGGCGAGGAAAAAAGATCTTCCACAGACTGTTCTTTTGTTTAGTGAAACATCAGGATTTAAAAAAAAAAATAAAAGAAAAATGAATACCCTAATCTACCGTCAGCTATAAGACCTGCCTCATTCACTAAAATTTTCCAGTCCCATTTTTTCGAAAAACTACCTCCTCTAGAAGACTGGTGTTTGTTGAAGAATCATAACAGCTGAGCGTTTTTTTTGATTTTCCGAGGATTCATTCGTAGGGGTTTATCACACGGTTGATGATTTAGCACGTGATTTGGGCCTACCCAAAAATGTTCAAAATAAACATAAAAGACTAAACGGAAAAACATACTTGAAAAAGGGAGTAAAGGTATCATACTTTTCGAACCAGAAATCATTTTCTGCGTACTTTCGAATGCCAGGGGTTTTGTGTTTTGCCCTAACATTCCTGGTTTACTGAAGGAATTGGGCTTTCATCTACAATCCAAATGAAGGCGATTTTTTATTGATAGCTCAAACGAGCTGAAATGGTCCTTCTACACAATGGCAATTTTTTTTTGGCGCAGTCCCTATTGGGCATTTTGGTCTGTCTTCGTGAAGAATATGGAGATGAAAGGATCATTGAAATTATTTAAAATGACAAACACAAATTTGGATCTCTGTGTTGACCCTTTAAAAAGGGGGTCCTTCCTTTTGGGCAACAACGTGGATACCCAAAATACCCTGCTTTCTCTGTAGTGGGGTAGCAGAGCTCGAGAGAAACATTGGGTTTTTGACGAATTGGCCCCCGAGATCTGATCTTAAAACCCGGAGAGCCTAACATTGTACATGAGCCACTTGTTGACAGGAAGAAAAAAATATTCCCCACCTCTGCACATAAAAATAGGTCTCATGAAACTTTGTAAAGCTTGTCAAATGATGGCACTTTTTGAAGTACATCACTTGGCATTTTCCCGGGCTGTCAATTGAAAAAAACAAGGCCGGGTGTTTGATGGTCCACAAAATTTGCACTCATCAAAGTAAAATTTCACGGGACTATGTCAACCCTTTAAAAGAATGCTTGGGTATCATTCAAACTCGTCAAAACTTTCTTGGAATACACGTGCAAGTAATTACACAGAAATTGTTCAAAAATATTTGGGGACTACAAAACGCTTGGGTTTCAACATAGTTTAAAGTACTTTTTTGTATAGCCATCTTGCCACTTTTCCCCCGGGAAAAACTTGGTGCTGCAGCGACAAAGGGGAACGATTTCACCAAGATTTGAAGGTTTTAAGAAAGTTACCCGGGTAGATGGGATGTGCATATGATGGTACTAAAATTTTTGGAGCTCAAACGCGATAGTCCTCAAATTTAACACTCCAGACAAAAACTACAAAAGTAATTTTTTTCCTTAACCCGCCACAATTTAGCCTTTATCCTTGCTAAAAACTGATAAATGTTAAAAAACTTCTATTCATGCCTTTTCTTTCATTTTTCATTGTATTTAAAATTTTCAATTTTTTTTAAAATAAGCACTGTTTTCTGTTATGTACAGTTTTTTCTATTTTTTTTAAAAAAACGAAAAACCCCAGTTCAAAACTTTACTATGAAAAACGAGATAGTTTTGGGGGTTTACACCCAAAAATTACTTAATAAAAAGTGTCATACCCAACTCAACAAAAATTTTTTTCCCCAGTGTTTTGCCTTCTATTTTATAACTCCACCAAAATGTGTTTATCTATCGTGAATTATGATTTTTTTCATGTTTAAATTAAATTCAAAAAATACGGGGAAACCACCTCAACCAACTAATCACCCCACAAGGTTTCGAATTTTTGACTGAGCACCAATCCTCCAAACTCAGGGCAAAAGTATTGGGAGACAGGGAGAGGTGGGGAGGAAAGGGGGGTAGGGGGGGAAGGGGGGTGATGGGGGGGAACAACATGTGAGGGGGATAGGGGGGGATGGCTTATGTTCAAACGCTCAGCCCTACTCCAACCCGCTTCGATAAGGCCTGAAAACCCACGTAGACTGCGAGTGTATACTTCTCTCTCTCTCTCTCTCTCCTCTCTCTCTCTTTCTCTCAATGTCGTTTCGGGGGAAGGGCTTTTTGTTTTCCTTTTCCTTCTCCTCTTCCTCCCCTCGGTTTTTCTGTGGAAACGACCAAAAAACAATTTTTTTGCTAGCAACACTTTTCAAGACGGGCGACCGGGCCCCCGCTCAGGGGTTTTGTGGGGCCTTGTTACCGTGTCACCGGGAAGCGAGAGTTGTGTTTGGGGGCCCGCAAGGCGCAGAGGGGGGGGGAAGGGGTAAATGACAAAGGGTCGTCTCTCAGGGCTGGAGAAGGAAAGGGAAAAAGGTTAACCGGGGGTGGGGAAATAGGCAACCTAGGGGGGTGGTTCTTAAATTTTTCAGCCCCGTACCCCAAAATTTACTCCAAGTCAACCTGAACCCCCCTTCCAAAATTACCTACTCTCCCGCTTTTTAAATTTTAAATTTTCCCGAAAAAAAAAAAAAAAACAGGACGCTATGAAAAAAGCTGAATTCTATGGACTCTATTATTTTTAGTTTCAGTAAATAAATAAAAAAGTAAAATTTTTCCCAAAACCAAATATTTCCTAACTGTCAAAATTGTTTTTCCCCCCTTACTTATTCACACAACACTTTTGTGCTCATTCACATGATTTTTTCAAACTGTGACCCAAATGGGCCTTTTTTGCTCCTTTTTTTTTTTTTTTTCAAGCAACCAAAAGCCTCAATTCAAAGGCAAAAACCCCGGCAAGACGCATTTTTCAGATTTTGACCGCCGACTGGGGCCCCTTTCCCTTTGTTTTTTTTTCTGGATCAGAAAGGAAAACCCGGCCTCGCATAATTTGGGGGGGAAACAGTTTTTTTCCAGGATCCCTTTTTGGGATCCCCCCAAAAAACGGGTTTTTGGGGATCCCCCCGGGGGGTATTGGGCACTATTTTAAAAACCCCTTTTTTGGCTTCTTAGGGAAAAAAAAAATTAAATTTTGAAGGGGAAAAATAGTCCACGGGATAAAAAGGGAGGAGGGAGGGAGGGGGGGAGGGGGTTTTGCCTTAGCGGGGCGGTTTGGCTCGTTTGCTGTGGGGGAGGAGAAAGGGGAAACGGCCACCCCGGGGATGAGGGACGTAAACGCAAGAAAGAGGGGGGCCCACCAAAGCGGGCTTTGAGGGAAAGGAAAAAGGAAAAAATTTTTAAAAGCAGCCACCCCTTCCGAGCCCCCTTTCCGGGTGTTGCAAGTGTTCTCAGGGCACAAAAAGGAACCCAAAGAGAAATTGGGAAATGTCGTTTGCCTCGACTACGCGTTCTCAACAAAACCCAACAAAACCAGATATCCTTCTGTTTGACTTACCACAGCAAAAAGGGGTTCCCTTGAAGCTAGGGACGAGGCGCACGTGTGCGGGGGCCGTGGGAAAAAAGGGGGAAAAAGGGGGGGAAAATTTTGGGGAAATAAACGGAAAGAGGGGTATTATTTTACGACAGCCCCAAAATTTTTCCCCTACAAAATAGGGGAACTTTGGTTTTTTTGTTTCCCTTTAAATTGTATTCTAAGAGCTTTTTTTAAAGCTTTCCGTCGCAAATCAATATTTTTCCGGAGATATAAAAACTTTTTGGGGTGAGAGGGGGGTTTCGCCCTCCTTGTAAAAACAAATCCCCTCCCCTTCCTCTTCTTGGGGCCCTTTGCATCGTTTTTGTTTGGTTTTTTTTATTAAATTTTTTTTATTTTTGGACCCAGTTGGGGGTTTAAAGGTTATGAAAGGGGTAAGGAAAGGGTTTTGATTTGGGTTAGGTTTAGGTTAGGTTGGGGTTTGGTTGGTTTAGGTAAGGTTCAGGTTGGGTAGCCACGGGTTGGGGCCTCCCAAAAAAAAAGCAAAAATCCGGGTCACAAGAAGAGGAGGGGAGGCTTTTGTAAAAAAAGGGAACGTCCCCCCTTCCCCCCAAACCAAAAAATTTCATAAAATTTTCCCCAAAAATATTGAATTTGCGCGGAAAAGGGGTCAGGGAGAAATGTCTCTTAGAATACAATAAGGTAAATAAAAAAACCCTGCTCCCTATTTTGTAGGGAAGTTTGGGGGCTGTCGTAAAAAATTTCCGGAAAAGCGGATATTTCCGGGAACAAGGGGGAAGGGAAAAAAAAAGTGATTGCTCGAAACCCATCCCACGGACAAGGAGGAAGGGCGCGGGGGGGGGGCATACAACAACCCGTCCGGCCACCGCGGGAGGGGGGGAAAAAATTTCTCTTACAGGCAGACGTCAGTCGCCAGTGAGCCTCAGCCCCCCGCTGTCTGCTTTTTTTTCAAAGGACACCGCGGGGAAAAACCAAAGTGAGGTCCCCTGCCTCGGGACAACAAAAGGTTTCCCCGGGGGCCCCCCCCAAAAAACCTAACCTTTAAAACACAGTTTCCCCGGGAGACCTTGTTTGGGATGTCAGGCAAACCTAGCCCTCCCTTTTCCCCCCTAATTCTTTCCCCCCCCCCCCCCGCCTTCCCCCATTCTCGACAATCGTTTACAATTTAAAACTAACCTTTTTCCCCTGCCCTACACTAATCGGCCTTTTACCTGCACGGCCCCGAGGGTTTGGGAAACACTCAGTGGGGCCCCACCACCCCCAGCCCCCACTTTTCCCTTTTCCCCCTATGTTTGGTGATGAGTAGTGAGTGAAAAATGAGACTGGGCCCCAGATTGAAGGCAAACCCGGCCCCCGGGCCCCTCTTTTTCCTTTTCTCCCAAATGGACGTCCTGCATTTGGGGTGCCCTTTGTTTTGTCCACTTTCTAAACCGTTTTCTTTTTTCCGGGCGGGCACTTTCAGGTTTTTTCCCGTGTCATTTAAAAATCGTATTTTTTTACCGTTAGCTTCACCCCCCCCTCGCCAGCGTGGCGCGGGACTGCCATGCTGTTTTTTTGTCGCCACTACTTAGGGGATCCCGGGCCCCCAGGGGCAAACCCCGGGCCCCCACAGAAAATGGGGAAAGGGTTTCTTGTTAGGGTTTTTTTTTTCTTTGGAAAAAATTCCCCCATTGGGAAAAAGGGGAAATAACTTGGCTTTTAAAAAGAAAAATATAAAAAAGTTAGCGCCAACATTTTTTCCGAAAAAAAGTTTACATAAAAAAACACTTCCCCAACACCACAACAACAAACACACACCACCCAAAAACACAACCCACACACACACAGAAAACACAACACAACCCGCACACACAGTTAATTTTGGTTTTTTATTGCAAAAATTTCCAATTAATACAAAATACAAAATAAAAAAAATTAAAAAACCCCAAAAAAATATTATACAAAACACAATTCAGATCTTCTTTTTTGTCCAAACAAACAAAAATTCTTTTTTTTTTAAGTAGAAAGAAATACATATATTCAAAGCAAAAATTCTAAGCCTTCATGTACGTAATCACATAATTCCATACATATGTTCCTCATTAAATTTTGGTTGGAAATAAGAAAACGATAACATGTTAAACCCTTACGGGGGCAGTGAGCAGACAGGGGACATCTATAAAAAACATTTGTTCTGTTTGCCCTTTTTCACCATCACACGACACATGTGCAGTGCGCGTTGTCACAGGTGGCGACTCCCCCTCCCTACTTCTATCCAAATTGTAAACAAAGTCTGAGCCCGGGTAATTTTCACTTTTTAGTTTGGATAATCTATGGGTTCGATACCTGGTGCACTGTCGGAGGGGTTCGGTCTGTATATTTTTGTGAGCTTTGTTGCCCGGCTGCTCTTTCCTGCACATTCTAAAACACTATTTTAATCCATATTTTTGTCCCAAACGCTGATTTTTCTATAACCGGAAACCGGTGTATTCGCTTGCCTGCAAAGATTGTATCAAAGGGGTAGGTTGGTCCATGTCTATGTCTGCATGTTTCCTTTTTGGATGTACAAAAAAAATTTTTCTTTTAAACGGGTGTTGCCTGGGGGGAATATGGGTTTTCTTCATACAAAATTTTCATCTAGTATTTTCCGAAACACCAAGCAAACTTTTTCTAATTTTTTATTTTTTTTTTCCAGTCTTTTTCGTTTTCTTTTTTAAAACCACGCCCGACTATACATAATAACCATCACTGCTGCTTCGAAAAAACTTTCTTATATAAAAATGGCATCGAGTGTTGCTTGCACAGAAAAGGAGAACTTGTTCACTACTGCTTCCTTGCACTTCTGCAGCCCTCACGTTCGTCCATTTGGCAAAAATCAAAACCATCCCCAAGGTACAAGTACTTAGGGGTAGCTCACGCTCACTCCTTCACTAAACAACACTGCTATCATGTCCTCTCCATTAAAACAAAAACTTTGTCTTATTTTCATTAATGACCATACCATTCCCCTAAAAAAGTGACATTAACCTCAACTTCTTCACACACATCTCAGACTTTAAAAAAAATCACAGCATCGTCCATAAACATAACGTTGCAAACTCCCTAAATCTCCATCCTTGCCACTGCTCTTTTCAAAATCTGTACCATCTGATCTGTATAGGACAAACAATAAGCACGGAAAAACCCCCTGACGAACCCCAAATCGACGCGTCTACAATTGCAGACAAAAAAAGTTCTTGGGCCTTGTCTTTGCTTTGATCGCCCGCAGCTTACTTTAACCACACCCCCTCTCCCCGACTTTGTTAAATTCATCCGGGGACCTATCTAACTTTACTAAAAACTACAAAAAAAAAATTCAATTTTTTCCCCTTTTTAATACAGCTAAATTTCTAATAATTTAAAATTAAGATCTGTTCTACACGTCTCTGTTCTCGGCTCCCGCTTTACATTTATTTAAAAAACACCAAAATTTTATTTTTTTGAGTAAAATTTGTCCCTAAAATTTTTGGGAAGTGTATCCATTTCTAATCCCTCATATTATTACATATAAAAAATTTCCGACTTCAACAAAAACTACAAGTTTACTATAAAACCATGAACGGGTATAACAGCGTTAAATACAAAGTTGAATATTGCTAAAATAAAAAAAAACCTGCACAGGAATTTTTTAAAGATCCTGGGATATACCCTGTAACTTTTTGAGGTTCAGACTGTCCACCGCTTCGCTCAAATCGTTAGCATAAACGGATCTCTAGCCTGGTATATAAGGTGCATTTTTCCCAAAGTATTTTTTTAATTTTTTTCTCTTTGGGGGTTTTAAAAATTTTTAAAATGCGCTTTTTTAATTGTTCATCTTTTGGGTTTCTTTACATTTTCTTTTTCACCCCTCCCTTTTCCCTTTTTGTTTCCATATCAGTCCCCAATCCCCATGTCTAAAAGAGTTTTCCACCGCGTTGTGTCTCGTCCCCCCCTGTTCGCGTTGGAGTGTGGCCCCGGGAAGGTGGCGGCGATGTCCATAATTTCCCGGGGCCCCCCGCGATGACTTGGGTCCACTCCCACTCTCGCCATCCACCACAATTTCTGAGGGGCTATCTCCTGTAGTGCTTGCCAAACTTCGACTCATCCCTTAAGTTTTTCGCTTTCTGTAAAAATTTGTGTGGGGTAGGCTTTCTGTTGCCCCCAAAGCTGCCCCTCGCAACAAATTTGATTGGTGAAACCCTTTTTCAATTTTCTGATCAGCGAGTAGTGAGCGGCGCGTGGTCGGGGCCTGGGTGTCATGGGGCACGTTAATACCCTTTTGAACCAAAAAGTTAACCTTTACATGCATAATCAATCTCATATCCCGGTCGGCGCCCTTCTGAAGAAAATTCACCTCCCAATTTCTTTTTTTCCTTCGTGGGGGTAGGTGTTGGCAAAAGACCCTACCCTTGTTGTTGCATATATTCATCAGCGTCCCCCCCCCACCGTGGCTGTTTTTACAAAGTCTCCTTCCTCCTCGATACTGGTAAAGGTTTCCGCTTTGTCTGTGATCTCGGCGTACCCACTCGTGCGTTTAAAACGCCCATCGCGGTGACTTTCCCCCTCTAAAGATAGAGGGCCCCCGCACACAACAACACACACACACGACACCCAAAAAACAAAAAAAATATATCAAAAAGGAAAAACATACAAATTTTCATCTCTACCGAGATAACACTAGGTCGCCAGGGAAATTTTATCTAAGTAGTTTACGAACCAAAAAAATTAAAAAATGTGAATAAACTCTGACGTCTCTATATAACTGTTCGACAATGCCAAGGTTTGCAACCCCACAGGCCTTTGCTTTAACATTCTTAAAATTTTTGATCGTCTAACCCACAGCAAATTTGTTACCCAAACCCCCAACATTGAGAGTAAAATGTCCGGGGCCTCCCTTTGTACAGAGAGAGAGAGGAGAAGAGAGAGAGAAGAGAGAGAGAGGGGAAAGAGAGAGAGAGAAGAAAAGAAGAAGAGAAGAGAGGAGAAGAGAGAGAGGAGAGAGAAGGAGAAGAGAGAGAGGAAAGAGAGAGAGGAGAGAGGAGGAGAGAGAGAGAGAGGAGAGAAGGAGAGAGAGAGAGAGAGAGAGAGGGAGAGAGAGAGAGAGAGAGAGAAAACAAAAAAAAAAAAGAACCACACAACTCGAACCCTCACAGTCTAATCCCACAAACTCTCAAAAGGGCCGGGTCTTGTTTCCCGAGGTCTCCAAACACTGAAAGTAATGCATTGTATAAAAGCCTTAGGGGAGCCCTGATGCCTTGAGACAATACTTCTTGTCCCCTTTCTGGGGTGTCTTGTGACGCTCTGCTACTGAGGGGAAATAGGAGGAGGGGAAGAGGATGGAAGAAAGAGACTCTCAAATGTTACTTTTGTTAGTTGTGTTTTGTTCCATTTTTTTTTTACCCCCTTTTTCCTCTCTCTCTTCTTTTTTTTCCCCCCCTCCCCTCCTCCCCCCCCTTTTTCTCCCCCCCTCTCTCCTCGCCCCCCTCTTTCCTTTTTTCCCCCCCCCTCTTTTCCCCCTCCTTTTTTCCCCTTCCCCCCTTTTCCCTTTTTTCCCCCCCCCCCCTCCCCTTTTTCCCCCCCCCTCCCCTTTTTCCCCCCCCCCCTCCCCTCCTTCCTCCCCGGGCTCCTCTCCCTCTCTCCTCCCCCCCCCCTGGGGTTTTTTGGGTTTTGTGGGGGGATTTTAAAAAAAAAAATTTTTTTTTTTTAAATTTTTTTAAAAAAAAAATTTTAAAAAGAGGGGAAAAAAAAAGGGGGGGGAAAAAAGAAAAAAGAAAAAGGGGGAAAAGGGGGGAAAAAAAAAAAAAGGGGGGGGGAAAAAAAAAAAGGGGGGAAAAAAGGGGAGGGAAAAAAAAGTTTTTTTTTTTATTCGTAATTGATCCGGATGTTGGATTTTAATAGTTAGTTTTTTTCCTTTTTTGCCTCCTTTTCCCTCCCCCTTTCTCGTCCCGTTTCCTTCCTTTTTTTTTTTTCCTCTTTCTTTGTAGGACTCCCAGAAAACAAAATATGGGGGGCCCCACCAATATTGGTGTGATTTTTTCTCCCCAAAACTTAATCGGATAATACTTCCTTCTTCTCTCTCTCTCTCCCCCTCCCCCCCTTTTCCTTCTCTCTCCTCCTCCCCTCCATTCCCCCTCCCCTCTCTCTCCCCCCTTCCTCCTCTCCCCTTCCCCTCTCTCCTTTTCTCTCTCTCTTCTCTCCCCCCGGCGAAACAATTGGGAAATAATCTACTCTGAAACGAAAAAAGAAAAAATAAAAATCATACAACACACACAACCCACACCACACCACACAAAACACACACCACACACACACACACCCCACACACAGGGGCGCGCGCGCGCACACACACACACACACCCCACACACACACCCCACACACAAAACACACACACACAAAACACACACACACAAAACCCCAACACCACCAACAACCCAAAAAAAAATTGGTCGTTTTTTCCCCCCCGGGGGGGGGGGGGGGGTCCGAGTAAAAAAAAGTGAAACTAATTGTCAACATCACACTGGCTAAAGGTTTTATTTTTTTCATCAAAACTAAATTGTTATTTTTTATATAATACTTGTGAAACCCGGGACTAGGTGTGGATACTATTACCCTAAAAATTTTAAATACTTTGCGCACACACCATCAACCCATACCCACACAAGTCACCCCCGCACCCCAACACACAACCCACACACACAAACACCCACACACACCCCAAAACACACCCCACACACACACCACACACACACACAAAATTAATCACTCAAAACTCGTAATGAAAAATACCCAACGAAAAAATTTGGGGAAACCCAAAAACCCCCCAAAGCAACCCTAATCATAGTGAACATTATAAAAAAGAAGGATAGAAGTACGAATGGACAAACAACAACAAAAAACCAACCGTAAACTCTGAAAATAAAACAAAAACCGGAAAGCAGAAAAGGAAGAATTTGAAGGTTAAAAAAACTCTCTGGGAAATCACGAGGAAAAGAATATCGGGTTTCCAAAAAAATAAACCCCAAAGGCGGTTCCTTTGGGGAGGCATTTTGACGGGGCGTTGAGAAAGAGAGGAGGGGACTGGGGGACTTCACCCCCTTTGTAGCTACGGGCCCACCTCCTAACAACTCATGCAAATGGATGAAAAACTCCAACAATTGGAAATTTCCCCTCCTCCCCAGGGCCTCAGTCCCGGGGAAGTTTCTAGCCTAGGGGGAGAGGGGGAGGAGGAAGGGGGGCCCCACGTTTCCCCGAAGAAAAAACCAATTATTTCTCATTATTTCTTTTTTTTCTTTTTTTTCCTAAACCCTTCTTTCTGGAGTCTCCTGTTTTTATCCCACTGCACAAAAAAAACTAAAAAAATAAAGAATACATAAGTTAAAAAATTTTTTATTTTTTTTTTTTTCCTTTTTTAAGGGGGGGGGGGAAAAAGTGGGTTTTCCCCAAATTTTTGGGGGGGAAAAATTTTTTTAAAAAAAAAAAAAACCCTTTTTTTCCCCCAAAAAATTTTTTTTCCCCCCGGGGAAATTTTCCCCCCCTTTTTTTTGGCTTTTGGGGGGTTTTTCCCCCAATTTTTAGGGTTTTTTTTAAAAAAAAAAAGGGGGGGTTCCCTTTTCCCCCCCCCCCCTCTCCCCCTTTTTTCCCCCCCCCCCCCCCTCTCTCCCCTCCCTTTTTTCCCCCCCTTTTCCCCCAAAAAAAAACCCCCCCCCCTTTCCCCCCCCCCTTTTTCCCCCCCCCCCCCTCTCCCTCCCTTTTTTTCCCCCCCCCCCCCCCTCCCCCCCCCCCTCTCCCCCCCCCCTTTTCCCCCCCCCCCCGGGGGGGGGGTTTTTCCCCCCCCCCTTTCCCCCCTTGGTCCCCCCCCCCCCCTTTTTTTCCCCCCCCCCCCCCCTTTTTTCCCCCCCCCCAACCCCCTTTTCCCCCCCCCCCCCTTTTTTTAAAAATTTTTCTTCCCCCCCCCCCCTTCCCCAAACCCCCCCCCCCCCCCCTTTTTTTCCATTTTAAAATTTTTCCCCCCCCCCCGGGGAAAATTTTTTTTTTCCTTTTTCCCCCCCTCTTTTCCCCCTTTTCCCCCCAAAGTTTTTTCCCCCTTTTTCCCCCCCCCTTTTTTCCCCCCCTTTCCCCCCCCTTTTAAAAAGGGTTTTTTTTAAAAAAAAAAAAGGGGGGGGGGGGGGGGGGGGGGGGGGGGGGGGGGTTTTTTTTTTCCCCCCCTTTCCCCTTTTTTTTAAATTTTTGGGGGGGGTTTTTTTTCCCCCCCCCCCCCCAATTTTTTTTTTTTTGGGGGTTTTTTTTTTTTTTTTTTTTTTTTGGGGGAAAAATTTCCCCCGGGGGGGGGGGAATTTTTTTTGGGGGGAAAACCCCCCGTTGAAGCCCGTCCCCCCCTGTGCATTTCCGGTCAGGGGTTTCGAGTCCGCCTGTTCGTGCTGACGGCGGCGCTTTGTATAGTCAATCCTTGTAGTTGGTACTTGCAAATGTCTAGATAGGATGAAAATCTTATATCTTATCTCCTTTAATGGAGTGGGAAAATTAAAATATCTTCCGTAAACAACTCATCCCGGCTCATTTCTGTACAGTTTTCAATCAAGGGGGGAAATGTAGTTTTTCCATTTATTTAAAAAATATCTCGAAAACTCTAAAAGGAAGGTAATTTTTTTTTTGCTTCCCTTTTTGCACGGGCCTCTGAATAAAAATTAATGCACCGTACATAATATGTTGTTGTAAGTGCGTAAAATTGCCTTGCGCGGCATAAAACCCATTGGCGGGCTAGCCCCCATATAGAAAATATATATGTGAAACCAGAGAGAGAGAGGAGAGAAGAAGAGAGAAGAGAGAGAAGAGAGAGAGAGAGAAAGAGAGAGAGGAGAGAGAAAAGAGAGAGAGAGAGAAAAGGAGAGAGAGAGAGAGAGAGAGAGAGTTTTTCAACTCTTTTCTTTACAGCGTTGACATGTAGAATTTGGAAAAATTTTGGATATCTCTTCCACGCATGTCAGGCCGTGTGTGTATGTGTGTGTTGGTGTGTGTGTGTGGTGTGTTGTGTTTTGGTTGTGTGTGTTGTGTGGTGTGTGTGTGTGTTGTGTGTGTCAGGAAAAACCACGCCCCCAAACGTTTTGGGAGGCTGTCGATGGCCAATCTTCCCCCCATGGCTTCACGTCTCCACCCTTCGCCCCCCCTTCCCTTATCCCCTTCATCTCTTCCTTTTCCCTTCACTTTTCTCCATCCCATTTCCTCTTCCTCTCTCCATCTTCTTTTTCCTTTTCCTTATTTTATTTTTATTTTTTTTCATTCTTAAAAGTTTTTTTAAACCACCCCTCTAGTCTTTCATTCCCCCCCCCCCCCCCCCTAACTCCCCCACACCCATCCCAAAAAAGCGAAACAAACTTTTTTTATTCCGTAATTTTTTTTTCTTTTTAAAATAGAGACGGTGGAAAAATTTTTTCTGTTTAACGCTTGTGCAAACCTATTTTACTGCTGAATGGACGGACAATACAGGAAAACGAATAAAATAGAAACAAAAAAGGGATGGAGGACTGGATGAAAGGAAGGATTTTTTGGACAACCCGGGATGTATATTTACTTATTCTTTTTTTTTCCGTTGTGTCATCTTTTTGCTGTTGTTGTTGTTATTCCTCTGTGCACTATTTATATTCTTATTTTTAGCCCATGTACTTTTCCTTTTTTTATTTTATTAGTCTTTTTCTTGCCTATTCCCTTTCCCACACCCCTGTAACTGTGTGTTTTTTGGTGGGTCCCCTGCAGGTTGGCAGCGAGGCCCGTCCCCCGGTGTCGGTGGGGCCCTATTTTCTGTCCCCCGGGGGGCGGAACATCACGGCCAGGGTTGGGCCAGACCGCCTACCTGCTCTGCCGCGGGCCCAGCTCGGCAACACCCAGGTGGGGCAGAGGGAGGGGGGAGGGGGGGGCAGGGAGTGAAGGGGGTGGAAGGGACACAGTTGAAGCTCTGGGGGGGGGCTGGAGGAGGGAGTAGGAGGGCTGGAGGAGGGGAGTGGGGGGGGCTGGAGGGGCAAAAGGTGAGGGGGGAAGTAAGTTCCGGGCAGTGGGACGGGCAGGCTAGGGGAGAGGAAGGTCGGAAAGGGGTTAGATCATCAACCCAAAATTTCCCAAAAGGAACGGTCTCTCCCGGTACGGCAATAGACCGCAAGGCCAAGAAATTTAAGTCTCTCTCTTTCTCTTACCTTTAGACAAAAATATAGACGCGCGGCTGGTTTAAAAATCGCGTGAAAAGAAAACCTGAGGTCATACCCATGGGCCAGGCGCTCCCTATGGCTCCGTACCTTCCACTCCTAACTTTGCGGGGATGAAGGGGTGCTGGCCTTCCTCGGTCCTCTGAGGGCAGTGTTTTCCTGGGAGCGGGGGGGGCGGGGACACACGGCCCGCGCCTCTGCTTGGGATACGCCCCCTTGATTAAACCCCCAACACTTCGCATTCCCCACTTCATTCCCCAAACTAAGAGTAATCCCCTTTTTTCCTTCCTTTTCCCTTACTCTGCCGGGGGAAACAAAGACAAAGGGGGCTTTTACAAAGGGGGCCCCTTTGGTTTCCCTTTGTCCCCGGGTCTTTTGTTTTTTACAAAGGAGGGACCAGGGGCGGGAAGTTCTTAGGGTTTAGGGTTTTAGGGGACAAGGTACTTTTCTTTTGTTCGTTGTTCTGAAGCCTCGGGGCGGTGTGTGGGAGGGGGGGGATGAGGTGTTCTCGTCTATCAAAGGTTATTACGTTTTTTTATTTACAATGGTTTTTTTGCTATTTAATCTTTCTTTGCCGTTGCCATCTGCTCTCTTCTCTAAAAGGCCCCCTCTTTTTTTTCCCACCTTCAGCAACAAAATGTCGTGGATCCGCAAAAGAGACCTTCACGTGATGGTTCCGGCGTGGTGGTGTTTTCGTCAGACCACGCTTCCACGTGTGTGTGTTGTGTGGGGTGTGTGTGTGTGGTGTGGTTTTTGTTGTGTGTGTGTGTGTGGGGTGTGTGTGGTGTGTTGTTGTGTTTTTGGTGTGTGTTGTTGTTGTGGTGTGGGGGTGTGTGGGGTGTGTGTGTGTGTGTGTGTTCGAAAAAAAATAATGTGTACGAAAGTTGTGTAAAAAAGGAAACTAAATTTGGGAATGAAAATGTTTTGTTTTTAATAATCCGGTGTTGGGGTTTTAGATTTTTCCCCACTGTATGAAAATTTTTGTGGGGGAAAAATTTATATATTATTATGACCCTGAGCTCGTGCGGCACGCCCACACACACACCACCACCACACACCAAACACACACCAAACACACACACACAAAACCACACAACACACACACACCACACACACACCATACAAACACACACACACACACACACACCCCCACACACCCCCAAAAACACCCCCCCACACGCCCACACAAACACACCCCCCCACACACAAAACACAAAACCACACACGCACACACACCACCCCAACCACACCACACACAACACACACACACACACAACCACCCTTTTTCCCACAACCCCCGGGGGCCCACACCCCCCCCCACCACCAAACCCCTCTTTTGCCAAAGGCCCCCCCCCCCCTCACCCCCCGGGGCCTCCCCCCCAAAGACCCTATTCCTTTCTTCCCCGGGGAAATTTGTTTCCCTCCTTTTCCCCTCCGGCCTAAAAATCCCTTTTTCGGAAAAACTCCTTTTTACAAAGGCGTGGGCTTTCCCTTCCGGACGTTTGTGTGGTTTTTGTGGGCGGGTGGTTTGGGGTGTTGTTTTTGGGTTTTGCTTTTTTGTGTTGTGAGGGGTGGGGGGGGGGGTTGTGGCGTTGTTGTGTGTGGGGGTGTGTGTTTGTGTGGGGTGTGTGTGTGGGTGTGTGGTGTGGTGTGTGGTGGTGTTTTGTTATTGTTGGTTAGTCTTTTTTTTGTGTTTTAGTATTTTTCCTGGTTTTTTTTTTCCGTGCGTCTGTTTTTTTCTTCAGGACTTTTTTGTGTATTTGTTTGTCATTTGTTGGGTTTTTGTGTGTCTGTTTGCTTTTCATTCCCCCCTCCCAATCTTTTTTCCTTCCTCCCACCTCCAAAATCCGCCTCATTTAATTTTCCTCTCTCTCCCCCTTTTCTCTCTCTCTCTCTCTCTCTCTCTCTCTCTCTCTCTCTCCCCCTACCCTCTCTCTCTCTCTCTCTTTCTCCCCTTCTCTCTCTCCTCTCCTCTCTCTCTCTCTCTCTCTTTTCTCCACCCAAACCCACCCCCATACATTTTACACCACCCCACCCACACCACCACACACACCCACACACAACACACACACACCCAAAAACCCACACACCACACACCACTGCTATCATCAAAAGACAGACAGAATGACAAATCAGTCCATGAAATAAAAAAAAGGAAATTTAAAAATACTTCAATATCAAAGGAGAGAGAAAAGAGGGAGAGAGGGGAGGGGAGGAGAGAGAGGAAGGAAAAGGAGGAAGAGAGAAGAGAGAGAGAGAAAAAGGGAGAAGAGAGAGAGGAGAAAAGGGGTCTTGTTAAATTTAAATACAATCCCGCTTACTAGTCAAAAAATACCCCCACCCCCATCACTCATATTTTACCCCCCCCCCCCCCCCCCCCCCCCCCCCGGGGGCACGCCAACCCGCGGGAGGACGCTCTCTGTGACGGGAAATTCGTACTGACGCTGCTCTTTTAAAAAGGGCCAACAGGGGTTAACAAAGGGGAAGGGTTTACAGCAGGTCGCAGCTTTGTACGCCAGCCGGGCTCATTATAGAAAAGTATGGCTTTCTACGTCATCCTTTATCCGTCACTATCAGAAACATTAACAAGTGTGATAAAATGTAAGGAGGAAATACCAAGGGAAATGTATGATTGAATAATGTAAATAAAAAAAGAAAAGGCAACAGGTTACAAAAGGGTGAAATAAAAGGGGAAGGTATGATAATTTGATAATGTAAAAACAAAAATGAGGACAATGTGTATAAAATGGGTTACAGTATTGTAAATGGTAGCTTGTCTTAATTAGTACAACGAAAACCCTTTTAAATTTTTTTTAAAAATTTGGTAGGGGAAGTATTTTGGGTAATAATGACTTAATCAAAACTTTTGATAAAAATGGCAAAAAACCTTTTTTACGGATATGGTTTTTCGTGACTATCGGGGGTTTCGAAAAGTCTTGCCCATCAGCGCCACCGGGACGCTGTTGCCCTGGCCCGGGGGCCTCCGGTGGCCCTCTAAAGGGGTCGCCGTCCATCCGCGCCCCCAAATGTTTGGATTCCGCCCCTGGGGCCACACTCGCCCCCCTGTGTTTGCGTTCTTGTATGTTTTTCTTAAGTACTCGCTTGTTTCTGCTCCAGAGAATCTAACTGATTGTTTTTTAAATGGAGGAAAAGTAAAATTCATCCCATTATACGAAATTAATATAAGAATAATATTGTGGGAAAGGAATGAATCTATAATATGTATTTGATCCTATTAGAATATGAAAAACTTTTTTGGCCTTGAATGTGGGAAAAGCTGCACAAAAATCGTGCAGCCGGGGGTGCTAATGGCGAGGGGACCAAAGAAACACGATTTTATGAGTGTGTATTGTCAATGTAAAATATTTCATCTGAAATGCCGGCGTGCCCAAAACAATATGTATAGGATTCATCTTAAAAGGTTGTTAAATACTTTAAAATTCCCTTTCTACGCGATTTACGTTCATAAAAAATTTTAAAATAAAAAATCTAAATTTGTTTCATTGTCGTCTTTAGGGCGTTCCTAAAAAAAATGCAAGGTATTGCTTAAATATGCCCAATTTGAATAGTGTCTAAACATTGCATCAAAATTCTTTTTAACGCCAGGGGGAGCGCCATCACACGTCCCAGCCCCTTTTTTTACGACATTTCTCAAAATGTTATCCCCGAGATCAGTTTTAAGATTGCCAATGCATCACCTCCTCCCCCGTACCGTCTAATCACCCCCCAAAATTTTTAAAAATATAAATAAGGAAAAAAATAAGTCAGGTCTATAGTTTTCCTGATCAAAAATCAAAAAAAAAGTAAATAAAGGGATTTTTAAACTAGACAAAATTTTGAAAAATAGTAAAATCAAAGAAAAAAAGTCAGACCTATTTTTTTTTTTTTGATCAACAAAATGATCACAACAATAAAAAATAAGTGTATTTTTTCGCACTTACTGTTGGATATCGGGAATAAACACTACAGTAAAAAGCCGCCAGCCTCACAACAAAACGCCGCTGCCCGGCTGCCGGGGCTCCAGGACCAACAGCTGTACGGCCTCATTTAAACTAACAAACGCCTTGTAAACACATAAACGGTCAAAGTTTCCGGGACAACAAAGGGGCCGGGTTTTTAGTTTTAGGTCACAAAGTATATGAATTAACAAAATGCCCAAAATAATTTGTAAACTTTAAATTTCATTTTTTCGGAAAAAAACCCCGCTTCTAATTACCTCATAGACAAAGGAAGATAAAGAAAAAGCATAGCCCCAAACGAAACATTTATATTCCGGGAAAGAGATTATTCGTCGTAAATCTTCTTCCTGCGTGAGAAAAATAACAAAAGCCACACAAAAAAAAAAAAAAACGCATCTGCGGCTACCAACATTACCCCACTGAAAATCTTTTCGAAAATCCCAAAACCCCCCCGAAACCAAACATGTCTGAAAATTTTCCAAAATAAATTAGGGGAATAAATTCGTCAAACTGTGATACGTCTGGAAAAACCCCTTAAAATCTCGATAAACTAAGTTTTTAATAAAACCAACCAATTTTCCCCGCTCCCTACAATTCATAAACCGACAACGCCTAAACAACAAAACATTTGAGTCTTTCCCATAAAAGAAGCGGAAAAGTCCCAAATCGGCGGCTTCTTCAACCCCGCAGTATGGTGTCCATGAGAAACCCTCCCCAAAAAACCCAAACATGAAAAAAATAAAAACACACGGCAAAATAAACCCCATATCGCTTTTGTCTGTAGGTCTGTTTGTCCTCCAGGTTTCCCCAAAACGTTTTCTTTGTGGTGTTCAGGGGTTTGTAAAAAGAATCGAGAGTAAAAATTTTTTAAAGGGGCAAAGTTGTTCCTGGGCTGCATAAGGTTTCCAGTAGCCTTTAGCACCCCAAAGGGGGGTCGAACCCTTCTCCGTTTTTCTTCCTGCAGGGTTTTTAAAATAATAGGAAACCATCGCTCAAAAATAAAAAAAAAAAAAAACACACATTGACACCCCCTTCCCCATCTTACCCCCGCCAAAGAAGTTTGGGGGGTTTGTTTTCACCCCGATCTGTCTGTGTCTGTTTCTGTCTGTCTGTCTGTCTTTTTGTCTGTTTGTTAGTGTACAGGATTTCTCGAAAAGTTACGAATAGATTTGGACCAAATCTCGGTATAGCCAAGTCTATTTGGTTATAAGGAAGAACTGATTTCAATTATGGAATGAAATCTATTGAACAACTGTTGCCATGGCAACCAATTGATGAATATTACGGCCGTGAGGTATGCGCTCATACGGAGTGCATATATATATATATATATATAATATATATATATATATATATATATATATATAATATATATATATATAATATATTATATATATATAATATATAATTTATTAAATATTCGGGCGGAGGTATGCGCTCTACTGAGTGCCCCCCCCCACCCCCTAGTTTTCCTTATTTAGTCAATCTCTCATTTCTTTCCTCGCTTACTCACGGTTTACACACACATAGACACACACATGCGGGACAAAAACTTTGATAAATAAGGGAGTAATGGGAAAGAATATGATATAATCCTAAAGGAAAGATAGCAAAGCAAGAAGGAACGAAGGAAAACTGGCCCAAAGGAAAAGAGAAAACTAATGAGTAGGCAAGTGAAAAAACCGACAAAAACTAAGCATAAGACTAGGGGGGGGGGGGCACTCAGTAGAGCGCATACCTCCGCCCGAATATTTCATCAATTGGTTGCATGATATATATATATATATATTTATATATATATGCACTCAGTATGAGCGCATACCTCCGGCCGAATATTTCATCAATTGGTTGCCGTGGCAACACTTGTCAATAGATTTCATCCAAAATTAAATCAGTCCTTCCTTATACCAAATAGACTTGGTAAACCGAGTTTGGTCCAAATCTATTCGTAACTTTTCGAGAAATCCTGTACACTAACAAACAAACAGACAGACAGACAGACAGACAGACAGACAGACAGACAGATCGGGGTGAAAACATAACCCCTCCAACTTCGTTGGCGGAGGTAAATATGAGAGGAAAGGAACAAGAAAAAAGAAAGAAAGAATGAATGATAGAAAGAATACAAAAATTTGAAAAAAAGTATGATAGAAGGAAGGAAAGAAGAGATCGACAGGGCTTCTCTGTCTCTCTCTCTCTCTCTCTCTCTCTCTCTCTCTCTCTCTCTCTCTCTCTCTCTCTCTCTCTCTCTCTCTCTCTCTCTCTCTCTCTCTCTCTATCTCTCTTAATACACTACGAAATTCAAAACAATATGTTACAACAATGTGTCGTAACTTCGCTACGTGTGTATTCAGTGTACGTTTACATGCCGACGGACACACACACACACACACACACACACACACACACACACACTCACACTCACACACACACACACACACACACACACACACACACACACCACACACACAAATGCATTTATCGCTACGTCGCAGAATTTACACATTAATGCCGTGAAATTCAGCACGTAAAACGGTGACCTGATTCTCGTTTCGGTAACTCAATTGCACGTGTATTCATGCGTTCATTATCTTGGTCACTCACTCACTCACTTATCATTGAAGGTATCATTTTACACGTCCTTTTTAACTCACAAATTCACACTTACTATCATTTTACGTTATTTTTACTCACAAATTCACACTTCATATAATTTTACGCACCTTTTCTTTTTACTCAAATTCATACTTAGTAATTTCTCTCACGGAAAAAAAACTCGACTGCCTTTTATATATTTACACACTCACTCGGTAATCTCTTACACAAGTACTGTAGCACACTTATGATCCCAGAAGATTATGTTTAATGCCTTTATCATTCACTCACTCACTCATTATTAACACTCTTTCTCTCTCTCTCTCTCTCTCTCTCTCTCTCTCTCTCTCTCTCTCTCTCTCTCTCTCTCTCTTCTCTTTCAATGAACTCTCCAGATATACTAGAGAGAAAGATAGAGAGAAAAAAGTGAGAGAGAGAGAGAGAGAGAGAGAGAGAGAGAGAGAGAGAGAGAAGAAGAGGAAAGAGAGAGAGAGAGAGAGAGAGAGAGAGAGAGAGAGAGAGAGAGAGAGAGAGAGAGAGAGAGAGAGAGAGAGAGAGAGAGATGACCTGACACATCTCTTCTCTCTCTCTCTCTCTCTCTCTCTCTCTCTCTCTCTCTCTCTCTCTCTCTCTCTCTCTCTCTCTCTCTCTCTCTCTCTCTCTCTCAAGTCTATGACCTCTGCAGATCTACCACCTCCCTCACACGGTTCAGACGCGCGCATGAAACACGCCCAGACTGTAATACTTGTGCTGCTACAAGTTTGAGGGCGTGAGGCCGCGCTCGGGAAGTTTGGAGATGAAAGACGCGGCGAGGCTGGCGGGGAGGCGGGTCAAGGCGTGTGGTGTTTCTCCGGCAGCGTGACTCCGGGAAAGGCGAGGCGGCAGTAAGTGGAGACGGAAGCATGCAGGGGGATTAAGTTCGAGGCGCGCAAGGTGAATTAACTTGACAGGGAAGACGAAAGAGGGGAAAATAATATGCGGCATGCAATTTTAATTTACGTACCGAAAAAAGACGGTTGGATGTGGTTTTATTATTTAAAAAAATGGAAAAAAAAGGGGAAAAATGGAAGGGAGGAAAGAAGTGGGCAAGAGAGCGACGAACAAGCGAAGGGAATGAAGGAATGAAAGAAAAAAGGAGGATGAAAAAAAAAGTTGGGAAGAGAGTGAACAACAAATGAAGGGAATGAAGAAAGGAAAGAAAAATGGAGGGAAGAAAAAAAGGGGAGTTAATTTTAGGTAAAGGAAAATTTTGTTTGTTTACGTAAAAAGTGGCGCGGGTTAAATTTCAAGGGAAGACAGTGGTTTAATTAGAGACGTGAATTAATCTCATGATATACAATTATAAGCAAATTACATGAAGCGTGCAGGTGGCGCCACGTCGGAAGAAATATGATTAAGCAATGAGAGAATAGCTGAGTTAAAGGGGTCGCGAGGCAAGATGACACAGGCAAGATGGTAGGCAGGTAGGCAAGTGAGGTAGGTAAAGTCAGGTAGGTAAGTCAGGTAGGTGAGTGAGGTAGGTAAAGTCAGGTAGGTAAGTGATGTAGGTAAAGTCAGGTAGAAAAAGACGAGGTGGGCGGGTTTTCCCGACGAGACAGGTAGTATGTTAAAGATTGAACAGGCCCAGCAAATGGCCAGACAGGTGAGCACGAAACTCGGGAAAGTTAAGGTAAAGGGTTTTGGGGACGTGTGAGACAAGCCAGGCAGAGGGAGGGGAGGAAGGAGGGGGCACTGACGAGACAGACAGTAGGAGGGGGGAAGGAGGGGGCACTGACGAGACAGAGGAGATAAGATAAGATAAAATTTTCATCCTATCTAGACACTTTGCAAGTACCAACTACAAGGTTATTGACTATACAAAGCGCCGCCACGTCAGCACGAACTAGGCGGACTCGAACCGCTGACCGAATGCACAGGGACGCTGCACATTGTGAGCTCACGTCTCTACCAACCTTGCCACCCTGACGGGCAGACAGAGGAGAGGGGGAAGGAGGGGCACTGACGAGACTTTTCTGTAAAAGGGGGGAAGGAGGGGGCACTGACGAGACAGAGGAGAGGGGAAAGGAGGGGGCACTGACGAGACAGACAGTAGGAGGAGAGGAAGGAGGGGGGCACTGACGAGACAGAGGAGAGGGGGAAGGAGGGGGCACTGACGAGACAGACAGTAGGAGGAGAGGAAGGAGGGGGCACTGACGAGACAGAGGAGAGGGGGAAGGAGGGGCACTGACGAGACTTACTGTAAAAGGGGGGAAGGAGGGGCACTGACGAGACAGACAGTAGGAGGAGAGGAAGGAGGGGGCACTGACGAGACAGAGGAGAGGGGGAAGGAGGGGCACTGACGAGACTTACAGTAGGAGGGGGGGAAGGAGGGGGCACTGATGAGACAGAGGAGAGGGGGAAGGAGGGGGACTGACGAGACAAGAGAGGGGGAAGGAGGGGCACTGACGAGACAGACAGTAGGGGGGGGGAAGGAGGGGGCACTGATGAGACAGAGGAGAGGGGGAAGGAGGGGCACTGACGAACAGACAGTAGGAGAGGGGGAAGGAGGGGCACTGACGAGACAGAGGAGAGGGGGAAAGGAGGGGCACTGACGAGACAGACAGTAGGGGAGGGGGAAGGAGGGGCACTGACGAGACAGAGGAGAGGGGGAAGGGGGGGCCACTGACGAGACAGACAGAGGAAGGGAAGGAGGGCACTGACGAGACAGACAGTAGGGAAGGAGGGGCACTGACGAGACAGACAGTAGGAAGGGGGGAAGGAGGGGCACTGACGAGACAGACAGTAGGAGGGGGGGAAGGAGGGGGCACTGACGAGACAGACAGTAGGAAGGGAGGAAGGAGGGGGCACTGACGAGACAGACAGTAGGGAAGGAGGGGCACTGACGAGACAGACAGTAGGAAGGGAGGAAGAAGGGGGCACTGACGGAGTAGAGGAAGGCAGGTATGAGCAGGTGGGGGCTGGGGGGGTTAGGTCATGTGGTAAAAGTTTAGCCTCACGCAGCAGACATAAAAGTTTGAATCAAGAAACTTCAGAAAAAAACATGCTACAGATCCTCCTCGACATGAAGGCAGGAGATGCATGAAAGGACCTTTTTTATCAAGTTGCTGATAAGGCGTCAGTTTCTTATCCGCGGCTGCATTCAACACACTGATGAGATTGCACGCGTTCTGAAGGGAAACCCGAATGAGTGGCTTGGGGCCATCACTCAAGGCGAGGAACAAGGAGGTGAGGTGGTGAAGGGGAGAACCAACTCAACATGACAAGGGTTCGATGGTGCAGTGACTCAAGTGAGCAGTTAAATAAATAAAAAAAAGGCTTAGAATAAGTAAACAATGAGTAAGTTCCGTAATAAAAAGCCAAACAACGACACATTAGACTGACTCAATAGCCAAACATAACACATTGCACCGAGATAGTTAAGTGATAAATAAATAAATAAATAAGTATACTAAAACTATAAACAATAAAGTAAACAACTAAATCGTAAGACCATGTGATCAAATAAGCCGTGTAACTTTCGTGGAACGCAAACCGTGGAACGCAGGCGACCTTCAGGTGAGGGAAGGAAGGTCGGGCGTCAATCCAAGTCATCTCCTGCCACTTGTCGGACTTCTTTCATTTCTTTGTGTCCTTTGTCGACTCTCTACCGCTACCCCCCCCTGCCCCTATCCCTGTCCCCCCTCTCTCTCCGGCACCATCCGCACCCGCCCCCCCCCCCCACCTGGGCACCCTGACACAAAGAGCACCTTTCACGCTCATTCACCTCGTCAGCCAATCATCGCCCGATCAGGCGACGTGGGTTTACATCTACCCTCCTGGTATGTACGAGGAGGGTTTACATTGCCTACCAGCGCACACAATGGCCAGTTCCTAAGAGATACCAGCGAACTCTAGAGTCTAGAGTCTCAACAGTTACTTTATGAGAAGGAGCACCTGTAGGGAGAAATACGACATCCCCACACCACTACTATAACACATCCACTATATCATACACATCCACAGTAATCCGCTTACGTAACCCCAGTTGTATTGACCACAGGTGACCACCCTGTATTGACAGGGTCGGTGCTAGTTCGTTACGTAGTACAAGGGAACTAGACAGCCACACTCTCAGCTCCGCCTCAGAGGGCAAGACAATGAATGATGATAGATGAACATAAATAATAAATAACTGACCAGCTGGTTCCACGAGCCTAACATGCACACTTGATAAATACAAATATTAGACAGCAAGGTTGATATGGGGCGTTCTGATGTTAAGGATACAACTTTCCCAACGCAGTGCATGTACGGCAACGCTCCGCCTCAACAAACAATACGTGCAGGAGTGATCTGTATACTCTCTCCTCCACGTGTGTCCCGCGGGAGGCGAGACACAAAGTTGCAGTGCTGGCATCCCACTTTACACTCCTCGCAGAAGAAATTATCAACGCTTATGAAAAATCCTGATATTCCTGCCATTACAAATGCTGACTGTTGGTAAAAATGCTTTAAGATCAGTAGGAAATTCAGACACGGACAATTTTCTCGTAATAATAGATCGCGTACTTCTACCCTCCTCCCTCCATTTTCATCATGTTCTCTATCTGACTATGCTACGTTTTTCTTTATCTGTTTATTCCCATCCCAAATAATATCTACAATTATCGCTGATGAAGGTGATGTGCGACAACACATTATATCCGAGGAGCCTCCGAGCCGCCATTGACTCGGTTGGCTCGAGCAACTCCCGCTGCTCCCTCCGCCCGCTGGGAGGAACAGCAGGGCCTTGAGTTACCAAAGGGCCGCCTTTTGATCCCTGGCGCATTAAAAGTCATCGACGATCACTACTCCCACGTGACCTATTATATAAATTGTCCGTGAATGGTTATCTTACATGGATGCACAATACAATCGTGAACAACGTAATGGCGGCAACACACTTACCTTCGCCGGGCTGTCGTGGCCGCTCGTCAGTCTGCTGAGGTGATGCAATCAGATGCACTGACACCAACAACGCCAAGGAAGACACGAGGAAGAAAGAAGTTTTAACTTACGAAGATTGTCGCTATCAACTTCACCTCACTGCTAACAAACACAAACTCAGTCAAACTGATTCTGAGAACGACATTTTTCCGGTAGATGTGAGGGCACAGTGAGGCTGCCACCCATGACGTCGCGGTGTCCAGCGATGCCACTTTGCAGAAATTTCCCACAAACTTGCTGGAGAAACGACCTCTCGTGGGAATTCTTGTTAGGGGACTTTTCATCCATCAATTCTTTTTATTTGTACAGAGGGTAAAAATCAAAGCCTTGAACATCCACTGGTTATCACATGTTGCTACGGCGCTCACCTCCTCTTGGCTAAGAGCCTGTGCTGGATATGAATCATTCATGATCCTTACCAATATGACAATCGGATTACCGCAGCTTACCGTCCCTAGATTCACCTTGGTAATACCTTATTTTCATCGACGAATCCATATGTAAGCAAGAAAGTTGAATGTATTGTATCCTATTTGAAGAAAACTAAACTATAGAGTTGTAGGTATATGGAAACCACTCAAGATTTTAATATTTAGTTTTTATTGAAGTAACATTCATTAATTATCATCACAATACATTCATAATTGCCATTCTGCTTCACGTTTAGTATTACATTTTTAAGATTATATACATTAGTGTCTCTTCCTCAAGTATGCTAGCTCCATAAATAAACTATCCAGTGTATTGATATCTTAATGCAGCTTGAATAACTGCAATTACACAGGCCTGAATTTTCTTTAAAATGGAAGGAAAATCTAAAAGTTTTAATATGCTTAATCTCTAGAATAAAGTGTATGATTTAATCAGTATTAATATGAAATTATGGTAGGAATATGTATGTTACATTTTAAGATCTTTTTGGGGAATTTTGTGTGAAATGTCTCACTCCTTCATAGGAAGTATTATTGTGGCAGTCAAAGTGAAGGAAGATAGACTTATGTCCCTTGGTCAAGGTGGCAACAGTGGCTGGCGACTGCAGTGAGTGACTGAGTGCACTCAGAGTCTCAAACAGTCAGACAGACACTCAGCCTCAGTGGCAGACTGGCAGTGCACTGAGTGCAGTAGTGTGTGTGTGATGGCGGCGGGTCTGTGTACGTGCTATTGTGTGTTGGGAACATAACTTATATCCGGAAAGACTACCACTAAACCTGTGAAATAACGAGTTGATATCTGTAACCAGAGGAAATGTAGTGTAAGGGCTTACACGGGAACTTTTTATATTTCCGTGTAATCGAACAGTTTCTCATCCGGACTGTTGCTGTAGAAGTTAACGTAGGTAACGCGTGCACATGTAACATGGCTAAAACGCCAACAGCACACCACACCAACCCACGCGACGGACGACACAACACCACGGACAACATTCATGGTACGTACGCGTGACTAAAGTGTGGAAGGAAATAGTTAGCGAGTCCTTGATGATTTATTGTTTCTATTGAATCTAAACGCGGCGGGAGAGGAGACAACCGTGGATAACGTTTGTTTTTGGCCCGTCACGGCTGTGTAACGCTGCTGCCTCAAATGCCTGGTCCCTGCTGGCCTCCTCCTGATGGTGCCGAGTAATCAGCAGGGACAATGGCAGGCCCAAGCAGTTAATGGGCCCCAGACATAACTACGTCACGGTTTGTTTACATCGGTGCATTGTGGGGATAAGGCGGGGTCGCCGCGGGTGGACCTACGAAGGGAAAACTACGGCGATGGAAGAATTTCGAGTTTTTTGCGCGAAATTGATATTCCAGGTGCTATATTACTGTGCTCTGTTCTCGCTGACAACACTATAGAGAAGACCTGAGGTAATGGCTGATGTGCAGAGGCTTCTAAACCAAGAAAACAGAGTCATAACAGAGCCTCGTCAAAAGGTAAGCAACTGGTAGGTACGTAATGTGTCCCTACCACTTGCTTACTTCTTAATGAGACTCTGCTGTGACTGTTTTCCTGGTTTAGAAGCCTCTGCACATCAACCATCACCTCAGGTCTTCTCTAGTGTTGTCAGCGAGCACGGAAATATAGCACCTGGAATATCAATTTCGCCCAAAACAACTCAAATTTTTTTCATCGTCGTAATCTTCTCTTTGTAGGCTGTACATATTCATGGTTATGATAGTATTAAAATACCTTATTAATTGAGTTCCTTTTGTTGTCTTGATGTAGTAGTGCTACATCATGGTTTAAGTGTTACTTGACGAGCCAATGAATACTCTTGAGTCTATACCAACATCACCAACCTTTGCTTTGATTTATTTTATTACTCCATCCATAAACAAGTTTGCATAACCACGGTGACATTACCCCATCCTTGCTCATGATACCTGCATGGTACTGTCGTCTACCGTTTTTTTTGTCCCTACACAAATGGGGAAAGCTCGCTGACAGTAATGGTTAGGTGGTATCCGGTCATTTCGCCATACCATAGTCCATTTCGCCCACAGGTCATTTCGCTCACACTATGGAGTCATTTCGCCCACACTATGGAGTCTATAGGAGCTAGGGGGTTAGGTTATATTTTTTTAGTGTGTCGAGAACCCCAACCCCCCGCCAGGAGGTTAGGTTAATTTCTTTAGGTTGGGTTTTAGGGTAGGTTAGATTTGGGTAGTTTGGGTTAGATTTTGGTTTAGGTTAGGTTAGTTAGGTTAGATTAGATTTGGTTGGGTTAGGATAGGTTAAATTTGGTTTAGGTTAGCTTAGGTTAGATTTGGGGTTTAGGTTAGGTTATCGGTGGGTCAAGCCCCCTGCTAGGTGGTTAATTTTAGGTTAGGTTTATTTTGGTTAGGCAAATTTCGTCATTTCGCCCACAAGACATTTCGTCCACATGTAAGTCAATTCGCCCACATATAAGTCAATTCGCCCACTCTAAAGTCAATTCGCCCACACGATCCATGTCAGGGAGTCATGTACTATATCTTCCTCTGGCAAAAAATGGAATGAACCACCAGTAACCTTGGGCGAAATGACGGTAAAATTCTAGTGTTTGCCCATACTCTCCCACTTCCCCCAAAAAAGTTTGGGGACCTGTGGGAATGGGGGGTTTTCGGGTGGGGAACAAATTATTCGTGGGAAACACGTAATTAAAGAGTTTTGTAGGGGGGTAAAATTCCCTAGATCTGGGGTAATTTTCCCTTATATCTAGAGAAAATTGCCAAACCCAAAAATAAACCTAACCTAACCAAAATTAACCTACCTAGCGGGGGGTTTTGACCCACCGATACCTAACCTAACCAAATCTAACCTATCCAAACCTAACCAAATCTAATCAACCTAACCTAACCAATCTAATGGGTTAGATTTGGTTAGGTAGGTTACTTAGGTTAGATTTGGTTAGGTTAGGTTATCGGTGGGTCAAGCCCCTGCTAGGGTAGGTTAATTTTGGTTAGGTTAGGTTTATTGTGGTTAGGCAATTTTCTCTAGATATAAGGAAATTACCCAGATCTAGGAAATTTTACCCCCTTACACAACTCTTTAATTACGTGTTTCCGGGACGCATAATTTGTTCCCCACCCGAAAACCCCGCACTCCACAGGTCCCCAATCTTGTTTTGGGGAAGTGGGAGAAATATGGCAACACTAGAAATTTACCCTCATTTCGCCCAAGTGGTTTTATTCCATTTCTGCCAGAGGAAGATATTTGTTACATGACTCCGTGACATGGATCGTGTGGGCGAATTGACTCTTATATGTGGGGCGAATTGACTTCATGGGACGAAATGTCTTGTGGGCGAAATGACGAAAATTGCCCAACCAAAATAAAACCTAACCTAAACCCAAAAATTAACCTACCTAGCAGGGGGCTTGACCCACCGATATGCTAACCTAACCAAACCAAATTTAACCTATCCTAACCTAACCATATCTAACCAACCCAACCTAACCAAATCTAACCTACCCAACCTAAAGGAAATCTAACCTAACCTCCTAGCGGGGGGTTGGGGGTTCTCGTCCACACTAAACAAATATAACCTAACCTCCTAGCTCCTATAGAAATCCATAGTGTGGGCGAAATGACCGGATACCAACCTAACCATTACTGTCGGCGAGTTTCCCGATTTGTGTAGGGACAAAAATATCGGTAGACCGACATTACCATGCAAGTACCATGAGGCAAGGAGGGTAATGTCACCGTGGTTTGCAATTTGTTTATGGATGGAGTAATAAGATAAATCAAGCAAAGGTTGGTGATGTTGGGTATAGACTCAAAAGTATTCATTGGCTCGTCCAGTAACCTTAAACCATGATGTAGCACTACTTATTATGAGGAAGACAACAAAGGAAATCAATTAATAAGGTATTTTAATACTATCAACCATGAATTGTACAGCCTACAAAGAGAAGACTACGACGATGAAAAAAAATCGAGTTGTTTTGGGCGAAATTGATATTCCAGTTTCTATATTTCCGTGCTCGCTGACAACATAGAGAAGACCTGAGGTGATGGTTGATGTGCGAAGGCTTTAGACCAGGAAAAAAAGCCACAGCAGAGTCTCATTAAGAAGTAAACAAGTGGTAGGGACACATTACGTAAACCCACCAGTTGCTTACCTTTTGACGAGGCTCTGTTATGACTCTGTTTTTTGGTTTAGAAGCCTCTGCACATCAGCCATTACCTCAGGTCTTCTCTATAGTGTTGTCCCGCGAGAACAGAGCACAGTAATATAGCACCTGGAATATCAATTTCGCGCAAAATAACTCGAAATTCTTCCATCGCCGTAGTTTTCCCTTCGTAAAGGTCCACCCGCGGGGAACCCGCCTTATCCCCACAATGCACCGATGTAAACAAAACCGTGACGTTAGTTATGGGTAGGGTCCTTGTTGTGAAGCATGTGACGCTGTGCCACCATTACACGAAAGTATGGACGCTAATCCCAAACGTTTTCGTCGGTAACCAAGGGATGGAAGGGAAGGGATAATAATTTTAATTTTCTTTGCATACTACGTACAAGGTTCCTCTACACTTCGTTCCTCTCGTGAGTAATGTATTCGGTGTCTAACGTTTCAGTAAAATTAATTTGAAATGCGACCAAACGCAAATTTAAATTTAAAGCTCCGCCAAATCTCGTCAATCTTTCTACTCGATTCCTTGCTTTGTTTGCCTACGTCTGGCGCCGCGCGCTGCTTCACGCAGTCACGCAGCCACACTGATGAGGCAAGAGGAGAGCCTCAGAATGTCTTCCAACGCACCGAGCATTGAAATGAAATCTAAGAAACACAAACGAAGATGGGGTACATAATGTATTATGGCAATGCAACAATAGTAATAATGAGCACGTCTGCAATGCCGTTGTTGGAAGTCTAGATAAATGAATGACGCCAGTGATTTATGTCAAAAACCAGCAGGTGCGGAGAGGCTCCAAGCGATGACATTTTATAAAGATCGGCAAATTTGGCCCTCCCACACTAATGGTAGATCAGAGAGGGGGCTAATGGGAGGAAGATGTATTAGTACCACATCCCTTATTAGTAGAGGATGAAAAACGCCTGGATGTTGAGAGCAAGGGGGAGGATGAAGCGAAGGTTGGCAGCGGGATATCGGCTCCCACTTGTTTTGTTTTCCCTCCTTGTTTAGGGGGTTTTAATTTTTTCTTGTCTCGTCTACAAAATTTATTCCCGGTTAGCATTTAAAAGTCGCCCTAAGGGGCCAGATCCAGAAAAAGCGAATCAAGCGGTGTAATATGGCGTAAATGTACTCCGGCGAAACCCCTCGCCCCCTTTTGCGCCGAGGCTGTTTGAATAATCCGCCGAGATGGACTTACCGGGCGAAAGGGAGGAGTATCTCGGAGTACTCCCAAGACAGTGATTGGCTGGCGAATACATTGACGCTCCTCGCTAATGCGATCAAGCTGTTTTTTTATCTATTCGTCTATCCCAAATCACAAGCTGCACGAGATAAAAAATGTTTAAAAACTTTAAATCAGCTGATTACTCAGGGCATCTGGCTTGACCCAACAAATCGTGTTCATTTTAAAAGCGTAAGGGGGTTTGATGATGTGTTTGAAAATTTTCGTCCGTTATTGACGCAGCTGAGATGGATCCTGCTGTAACCGACAGCTTCCCCAGATACCCCTACCGAGCTGTTGCTAGTGCTTATGTTTTGGGCCCCAAAGCCACACCCCGGGGGGGGGGGTTACAAACCCCCGGCAAACCCCCCGGTACCCATTCACTGCTGGGGGGACAGGGGTGGGGTTTATAAGGAAACCCCAAACGTTTCCGCCCCCCCCGGGGATCAACCCGGGGATTTCTGGGTTTGGGAACCGGTGTATTTTTCCCCCTACACTAAGTGTAGTACACTACTAAAAACCCCTCCCCATTGACAGTCCCCGATTGACCAAAATAAACATTTGGGGGGGAAAAAATTTAAAGGCGCAGACACCCTGTTTGATTTTTAATAAATTTTCTGGGGCAATAAGGGGCCGCCATCCTGATTAACCTAATAATTCAGGGAAAAAAAAGGGCAGCATCATGGTTACCATAAAATCATATAATCAAGGGCGTTAAGGGGCGCATTCTGAGTGACCAATTATCTTCGGGATAATAAAACGGTACCTGATCCTCCTCTACCGAAATTTCGCCTGACAAAATGCAAAACTCTCGCCGAAAAATGGTTGGTTGTAGGTTTAGGGAAAGATACCGTAAAAATGAAAAGGCTGCGGGGTCTTTTTGAAAACTGACTAGTTTTCCTTCCCAAAAAATTATGTTTTTTAAAAATGGACAGGACTGCGGGGTCTTTTTGAGCCCTGACTTTTTTTTTTCCTTGGGAAAAATTAGTGCTTTTGAAAAAAAGGACGGGACTCGCAGTCATTTTCTAAACCTGACTTTTTTCCTTCCAAAAATTATGTTTTTGGTAAAAGGACGAGACTGCGGGTCATTTCTGGACCTAACTATTTTTTTTCCGGTAAATTTCTGTGTTTCCTACTTCCCCACAAAACCCCCAAGAAGTTTGGGCACCTTGGGAATGGGGGGTTTTCGGGTGGGGGCAAATAATGCTCGGGACACGAAATTTAAAGAATTGTGTAGAGAGACAAACTCCCAAATCAAGGTATTTCCTTTATATCTAAGAATTTGCCTAACCAAATTAAACCCTAACCTAGGGGGGGGCTTGACCCCCCGAAAATAACCTGCCAAAACCTAAATCAACCAAAATCAAACCCAAACCCTCCAGATCAAACCAAACCTAACCAAAATAACCTACCCTAACAATAATACCCTAACCAAAACCTCCTATATTTTGGGGGGGCCTCGGGGAAAGGGGGGTTGTGTCTGAAAGGTTTATCAACAACTATATCATTTCTACAATATGTATAAAATTTTGGTAAAATTCTAGTTTTTTCCCATACTCCCCCCACTTCCCCCAAAAAGTTTGGGCCCTGGGGAAAATGGGGGGTTTTGGGGTGGGAACAAATTATGCGTCAAAACACGTAATTTAAGATTTGTTTGGGGGGGTTAAAATTTCTAGATCAGGTAATTTTCTATATCTAAAAATTTTTTCCTAAAAAAATTAACCAACCTAGGGGGGGGCTTGACCCCCCGATAACCAAACCTAACCTACCAAACCAACCAAAACCAATCAAACCTACCCAAATCAAACCAAACCTAACAAACCAAATCTAACCAAAACCTAACCAAACCTCCTAGCGGGGGGTTGGGGGGTTTCTCAACACTTCAGTCATCTTCTGTGAGGATCGTCAGATTCACACGTTCGGCTCAGAAAAACCCCATAAATTTTCCCTAAATCAAAATTTTTTTTTAATTTCCATAACTAAAAAAGTATGGGGTTGCGACGCTTTTTTGTACCCCAGCCATATACCCTGCTTTCCCCCCGGTCCCAAGGGTTTTGGGGAAGGGGGGAGTATGGGAAAAACCTAGAATAATACATAAGTTTTAAAAGGGTTACGCGGAAAGTGCTTTAATACGTAAGAACTCCCAAAAAAAAATAAGAAAACGCATGGGGAAAAGGCGGTATGACCGCGCATTATCTCCATTATAACTGAAACACCACCGAGAAGTCTTCCCGACAAAAAATTTTTTCGGCGAGTTCCACTTGAATAGTAAAATGAAGAAAAAAGTTATTTCGTTTTGGGAAAATTTTCGTTTGCCCAAAAATATTTAAAAACTACATTTCAATACAATACAGGGCATTTTTTCGTACTGCAAAAACCCCAGATCCCCAACACTAAACTAACCCCCAATTTTCCGTCCCTGAATTCAAAACAGGGTAAAGTTTTTAAATATAGTTGGGTACTGTTATTTTTAATAAAAAAACTTGTAACTGTCGTTTAATGGAACTCTCGCCGCGAAAAAAAAAGGGAAAACATTCTCCACTGGGCGACATTCCTTCCTTCGGGACTGTACCATTAAGCTAGAAAACGTGACCTAACTCCCTTCAGGGGCAATGAGGGTCAAGCGCCTGAGGACCAAACCCCTAGTGAAAGGTCACGAGGGCAGGCATCAGAACAAAATTTCATTCTAAAAAAAACTTCAATTACGATATAGGAAAAACATTAATCTAGTCGCGGGATGCCAGCCTCGCCCCCCCCACAACATTCTGCTCACGGGACTCCGCTGGGGTCTAAAAAACTGGTGTGCCCAAAAACGAACAAAAATAAACAAAAACCCAAAGGGCAGCCTACACAGCGAGGGGGCCTCCCCCAGTTTTGTTCTCCAAAACTTTGTAAACACATCCGCTCCCGACTACCAATAGGTTTATTTTTTCAACCTTTACCTCGGGGAACGTCTATTGGGAAAAGATAAAAACGTTTTATTTATATAGAGATACCCTCACGAGGGGGTGTAAATCTACGCCAAAATATTGGCCCTGTGACGTCACGGAAAGGGGTAATACCTTGCTGGATCCAGCCAGGGGGGGGTTGGCGCGACTTGCCCCGGGGGGTAAATTTGGGCTTTTTGACGTCATCGTTTTGGCGCAGATGTAGCTCCTGATCCAAGAGTTTCGAAAGAGGTATCTAAACTTACGCGACATACCCCCGGCGTTGTGTTTCTGGACTGGCCCCAGTCTAAAGGAGGGCGCTTTTAAAATCGCCCGCATTTTCCCCGGGGGAACTGTGAAAGTGTCTGTGATGTACGTGTGTATTACGGGGCAAGCCCCGGGTGTCGGACTGTGGGTTGTGAAAAGGCCGCACTCCCGGCCCAAAAACCCCCTTCACCCCCCTGCCCTCACCGCCCCGCTTAATTTTTTCATGGTGACTGGCCTCGGAATAAAATGAGTGCCATTGTCAAACACTACGCGTGCCAAGCTGACAGCATTTAATTTTCTGACACTATCTACACTATAAATGACAATACTATATTATACTATATAATCATACTACAAGTCTACACTAAAAGTACCCACTATTGATAGTAATAAAATGATAAATTTTGAAATTATCATGTAATAAAAGTAATAAGTAATAAAGATAGTTAATTGGGGTAAAAATAACACTAATGCTAATTATATCACAATAATGATAATAGTATCAAAGCTGGTCTACTTTTACTGGTATGATTGAAAAAGTGGGGATAATAGTATGATGAAATATGATGTTGATTTAATTTTCCAAAAAAGGGGGAAATGTTCAACATCGGGGTAATAAGAGAGCAACGACAGTTACTACTAAAAATCATGATTCTAATGAGAACTGGTGTAAAAATAATTGTTAATACTTAAATAAAAAAAAAAAAAGTAAAAGATAGTACAGTAGTTTTAATGATAAATTTATACAAACCCTTAAAAATGACTATATCTCCCCCCACTTTAAAATCACATTTAAAACAAGATGCAAAAACAGCTGGGGGCGCCCCCTCATCACACTTTGTTACTTAGGTACGTAATTCAAAATAGGGGCCCGTACTTCCTCCGCGCCTTTCTCTGGGGAGAAAGGGAAGGAGGGGGGAGGGAGGGAGGGGATGTGGGGGAGGGGAACAGGAAATGGAAGAAAGGGAAAAACAGGAAAAAAGTTTTTCCTTTCTTCCCCCAACTAATATTCAAAGAGCCTTCCTTCCTTCCTCTGCCAGTACCCCTTCCTTTTTTTCCCCCCCCTTTCTTCTTCTTTTTTTCATTCCTTCCTTCCTAAAATTTGATGGGAATTGGCAATCAGCTGCCCGTTTTTGATTAATCTTTCTTAAAATAAGTGTGGATATTGCCTCTACGTAGATTATTTAAAAGGGGGCTCTCGTACCTTTTGCACCTTATTAGTACCACTTTGTAGTAGCAGCTGTGTGGTAGCAGATAGTAACCTAATGTAGTTGTTAGAGTAGTAGTAGAAGTAGTAGTCATTATTTTCTTTTTTCTTTTTTTTTTTTTTCTCCTCCTTCTTTATAATTTTTTTTTTCTATTTTGAAGGAAATGGCTATACTTTTTACCCCTTTTTCTGGAAAAGAGAGAGAGAGAGGAGGAGAGGGAAAAGAGAGAGGGAGAGAGAGAGGGAGAGAGAGAGAGAGAAGAGAGGAGAGAGAGAGGAGAGAGAGAGAGGATCACACAGACACGACGACAGACAAAAATATAGAAAGACAGAAAAAACACTAAAAAACAGATAAAAAAAAGAAAAAAAATGTACAAAGAGAAAAAAGGCAAAGATAAAATAATGAAAAACGCAACACAAAAAAAAGATAGAAAAGCACAAAGAACACACGGGTTTAAATTTAAAAATTTTATACTAGTTTAGAGCAGAGAAAAAGCACACACAACACACACACACAACCCCCACCACACACACACACACACACACAAAACCACCCACACACACACTTGAAGGCCCTAGTACACCCGTGAAGGGGTTTTGGGGTTTCTCTTACCCGGATTAAAACGGGACAGAGAAGACGCCTGCTCTCTCTCTCTCCTCTCTCTCTTTCTAGTTCCGTTTAAAGGTTTTAGGGGTTTTTAAAAATAGGGGGGTTACGAATAAAAAAAACAGCAGTGTGGGTGGGGAATGTTTTCTCGACTTGTTATTATAAGTTTCCCCTTGTAGAAAAACGAAGGTAGGAGAGCCCCTTTTTTAAAAAATTACGGTTTTACGTAGAGGGAAAATCCTGCCGTTGTTTAAGAAAAATTATCAAAAGGCACTGTTGCCAAATTCCGTCATAATTAGAAGAAGGAAAGAATAAAAAGAAAGAAACGAAGGAAAAATAGTACAAATGATTTTTTTTTTGGAGTCACATTTCGTAAATAGCTTTTAAACCCTTTAAATCTTTTCATGGTAGTCCAGCGAAAAAAAAATTTCGGTTTTATTTACTGAAAAAAAAATCGGTGTTGATTTTTTTACCTCCGATTTATGGGAGATTTAAAAAGTTATTGAAAACAGGGTAGGTTTTTCTTCGACAGCTACATTTTCTTTTTTAAACTCTTCGTTTTTTAAAATAAGGGGGAAAAGGTCGAGCGGGAAAATTTCAAAACAAAATAATACATGGAAATGAAAAAAGAATTACCATGAGTATTACCAGACAAGGGAACACCATGCGGACCTTTAGGATGTTTTCTAAGAAAAAAATAAAGTTTAAAAAAATCTTTTAATATTTTAAAGGGCAGCAAAGGTAAAACCGATCATACATTGCCCACATGTATAAAATTTTTAAATTTTTTTTTGCTTTAGCACCTAAGTTTCATTCCTCAGTATGTATATTTGTTTTTTTCTTTTCTTTTTCCGAGTTTGGGTGAAAATTAAATTATTTTATTTTTATTATTTCGGACAAAAAATTTTCAGGTGATGAAATAAAACCCGGGTTTTTTGTATTTTTAGCTTTTGAATACTGAAAAGGCTGGCTCCAACGTGAAAGGCGAAGGAAAGTGCCATTAACTGCTATTCCTATTTACAAAGCCGCCGTGATACCCTAGTGAAACAAAGGTTTTGCGTTTTTAAGGTGGTAACTTTACACCTTTTTCCAGCTGACTTTAACCCCTTCATCCCCCATATTTCCTTTGCTATAAGAAATCTCATTTGTCGAGCCATAAATTACGAAAAAAACTGTATATACCAAATTTGTTTTCGACAAAGATCTAAAAAAGATATACTATCAAAATTGCTTTGTTAAAAAAAACGTCTAAAGGTAGCCCAAAAGAAAAATTACGTTCTGAGTCTCAAAGGGGTTAAAAGGCTTCTGAAGCAAAAAAAACGACAAAAAAAAGTATCGAGTATCAAAGGGCCAGGGAAAAAGATTTAATTCCCTCGGCCCTTGGGTATTCTATTTTATCTCTGACCACTGGAAAAACGGGGAACAAACCCATTGGGGCTTTATTGCGCTGACTTGTGAGCTGTCTCTACAAAAACGCCAGTGACCCTAGGGCAGAAAAACTCAGCAAGGCCCCGGGGAGGGTTGTTTTGGGGGACGGCAAGCAATACGGGAAACCGATGGGAAACCCGGGTTCACTTGATTTGCCCCGAAAATTGTGTGTGTGTGTGTTTTTTTTTCCCTAATGCAATGTAGTAAGCTCTCTCTCTCTCTCTCTCCCCTTTCCTTTTCCCCTCTCTCTCTCCTCTCTCTTCTTCTCTCCTCTCTTCTCCTCTTCTCTCTCTCTCCCTTCTCTCTCTCTCTCCTCTTCCTCCTCTCCTCTTGCCCCTTTTCTCTCTCTCTCTCTTCTCCTCTCTCTCCTTTTCTCCTTCTTCCTCTCCTCTCTCTCTCTCTCCCCCTCTCCCCTCTCCCCCCACACCACACAACACTCCTTTACTGCGTAGTTTTCGAAACCCCACTCAGCCCCGTCTCTGAACACCATTGACTCCACCAAAATCCTCTTGTTTCCGACAAGGCGAGCCGCCAGCCCCCATTCCTTCCTGGGGTTGCCGGTGGGATAAAAATAAAAAACACCCCCGGGAGTCACTGTTCCTTTCCCCCGTGGGCCCCCCTCCTGCAAATTTGTAAAACAGCATACAATAGCAGGGAATAGACAAAGATAGATGTAGCTTGAGGGCCTAAAAATAAAAAAATAAAAATGAACGCGAGACAGATACAAAAAATACTAGATACAAAGATAAAAAGTAAGTCACAGAATGATAGAAGACCTGGGGAAAAATAATTTATTTTCCAAACAAAGATAGTCACGAAAAAACAACGTTAATAAAAAAAAAAATCTACGAAAATAAAATTTTGAATCTGCCCCATATAAGTGCTAAAAATCTGATTCGTACTTACTCGAGCGTAATCGAAACCCGTTTGAACCTTTTTTCTTTCCTTAATTTAAACCCTTTTCTGGGACCGCTTACTACCTTACTTCCTCCTCCTTCTTCCTTCTTTCTCCTTCTTTCGCCCTCCTTCTTTGTTTGTTCTATCTGTAAATTTGTTCCCCCTCCTCCCCCTTTTTCCGGTGTGATAAACCCTTTCTCTCCCCTGGCCATGAACCTTTGTTAGGGGTTTAAGGGTTTGGGAGAGGAAGAGGGTAAGGGAAACAGCAACGGGGACTCGGAAGGTTCAAAAAAAGGTTTTAAACAGGTTTTGATTCACGCTCGAGTAAGTACGAACGATCATTTAGGGAATGGGTTAAATTTTTTTTTTGAAAAAAGGGGG